>JASDQU011402972.1:0-11886 GCA_032191745.1 Picea mariana | reverse complement strand
GGATGGGAATCACCAAATGGATATTGTTCAAGTAAAACACAAAGCTCTTTTTCTTTAAAAAACAATATCTCCATAATAAAATTTCAACTAAAATCTTCATCCAATCCTCTTTAATCCTTTTCCTTTAAAAATGAAATTCAAGATAACATAACAAGGGATGGATTAAATGTTATCGGCAAGCTGGTGGGTATATACTGAACGAAAAATGAAACAATGAATGGGAATAATAGCGATTACTGTTATGTTACAAAAAATAAAATTTATTAACTTTAAAATCAATATCCACAAAATCATTTAAATATCCATTGTTTTCCATGCACATTCATTTCCAAAACTTCCACCAAATTATGTTTGTGCCATAACACTCTTTTAAAATTCAACACACAGAATCCATAGCCTGGCAACAATCCTTTTGAATTGCGCAATATAAAACTCAAGGGAAATTTATATGATTATCAAACCTGTGAATTTCATTTCAAAACTATCATAACGTTCTGTAGGAGATTGTTTACACAACAATTTAACTTAGTCATAATCATCCATAATGCTTCAAAACATGCTGAGAGGAAGAGTAACATAGAGCTATCGTCATTTTCTTATATCACAACCTCCAATAAAATTTGCAAACAAACTGGGTTCAAAACCCCAATGCAAACATGGTGAGCATCAAACCCACATAAAAATGTAAGTCGACAGAATTTCCTTATGGGTAAACAACAAGCGGGCCATGGTTATGTGGGTCAAGTCCATTTTCCCACTATTTGGTTAAAACACTAAACATGACTTTGAACCTGTGTTTATATTATTTACTTGCCCACATTATCAGATGGGAAAACAAGGTTTGGGAGTGGAAAATAGGCACATGCCTCAAGGTATGGTTGCAAGCAAAGAAAAAATATTTACTTCCCAGAGTGACTGCAAGATAATACACAGGGCTCCATCACCTTTTAAAACAATGACAAGGATAATATGAAATAGTTGTGAGAGTTTGAAAGTGTGGATATGCAGTCATGATACAACACAATGATCACGAAACCGACTATGGTTCAAAAAGTTCAACAAAATTTCGAATTTGGATTTTCTTTTATTCATTTGCATGTATATTGTAAGAGGAGAAGAGGCCTGGAGCATGCATATAGGTGTAGGGTTTGAAACGCGGGCTGCAGGAAAAGAAAAACTTGACTCTTTTCCATCAACATGACAACAAGAAGAAAACACACAGGTCACCCATAAAATCCAATCCATAGTAATAATAAGAATGCACATCTTCCAATATGGGGGTGCTACGCAATAGTCACAAGACCCGACTGCAATTTTCTTTTTACAGATGAAACCCTCAAAACTAATCATATAAAATGAGCGAAACCAAATCACCTTCCACCACAATTATTTTCCAACCACTATATCATAGTAATACCACATTTTATCCAGGCACATACAACCTTATACATCAAATAGAATAAAATGTCGAACAATATTGCTAGTTTGAAACATTTAAATGGCAATAGGAAGAAACCCAAATCAAACTGTGAATTACACGTCCAAAATGCCCACAACAAATCCATTATAAACTTCATAAAATAAACACAATCTGCATGAAAAATCTAAGAGCCAACATAATAATTTTATCTGGAGTAGAACTAACCATCATGAATGGAGAGATAATATGAAACATACCTATGAGAAGAATTCCAGAAAGCTAAAGAGAAAAACTATTTCTTTGCCAAAGGTCAAGCACAATTGAGGCGTTACTAACCAGAGTAAAAAAACGAATGTGAGGAGAAAGTGAAGGTGGTAGCTTCGAGGTAGGGTAAGAACGATGTGCAGTAAATGCACATATATTCCCCTATTTTCACATTTAATGCCATCAACCACAACCAAATATGGAGTGCTTCCAAATCCAAACAAAACTTTGTTCCAAACATAGAATATCACCATCATATATCCATAACATACCATTTCCAAATTCAAAGTTGAATCAACCTCTCATATGAATGTCCATTTAACACTTAGCACCGAAATAACATGTCCCATATACTTTGCTAGTGGATTATTATATTCACATAATAATCATTTGCCCATGTATGAAAATATACCATCAGTTGGATGTGGATTATATTTGAACAACATATCAAAATCTAAGTGCAGCTAAAGCAAACTAATATGTTTAATAAATTAAACATTTCCTCCATTTTGAAATCAAATTGCTTAGAACCCTTAACAACCATTAGTTGCACATGGAAATAGGTTAGGATTTCCACTCTTATTCTCAAAATGTGAATCTTTCTCATAAGGTAATTATGAGCGCCAAAAGAGGAGAGATTTCTATCATTGTTTTTATCAAGGGGTCCCACCTATCTAGTATTATTTATAATATATATAAGTAATAATGCATTGCAACCCATTTGGGGGAAAGAACTTTATGTTGCGTTTTTTTAGGCATCAACAAACTAGTGACTCCACAAGGAAATATGTTCTCAACAGATTTAGAACTTAGAATGCTTGGATCCGCAGGATGGTAGAAGTAGGTGATTGAAACTGCTTAGAAAATAGCTATGCAACATGGGGGAATGATGGTTTAAGGGAAAAGATGAGATGTGATTTTGGGGAATAACTTATGGAAAGTGAGATGTATGAGGGGAAGTGGTCCTATATGCATAATCAATAAGGTTCATAACTAATAACACTTTTTGAAATTTCAAGGAGAATGCTTCTGATATACTCTTAAATATCATAATGGAGGAAAGAAAGGGATAGCAGAAACTAGGAAGAAAACAAAACCAACTATACTACAACAATATTGAAAGAAAAAATATATTCTATCAGTGTCTCAAAAGGAAGATATCGTATAAGCTATGTCTATCTTAATTTCGTTGATTAAAAATACTTACACAATGACATCATTATGGAAAAATTGATCCAAACTATATTTCTAATGACCATGTAAAATAGAAAATAAAACTCAAAAACCAAAGTGACAGAAAAAACGTCAGGCAAAAATATATACAATAGTCATATTTATACAAAATAGAGTCAATGATCAGGCTGGTTCCACATAATGTTTCAAGTGAGAACTGTTGGTACCGTAAGAAAACAATTGCTCATCCATGTCCTTAAGAAGATATGAATTTGTGTCGAGGATAAAAGTGATTTTAAATGGACCTAGCCATAAATTTTGGAATTTAGAATGCCTCTCTCTCTCTCTGCATGGGCTGAATCACATAGTAATATTTTATCATCAATCTTAAATTCAACATCCTTTGCTCGTTTATTAAAATACTTCTTCATCATTTGTTGCCTCCTTTTCAAATTCTCCAAGGAAAAATTCCTTTGTTCTTCCAGGGATAACAATGTATTTATCCTTTGAGGAACATCAAAATAATTTAATTCTTTCGTCTGTAGCATCAACCGTAAGGAAGAAATATCTAGTTCAATAGGCATAATATCCTCTTGGTCGTATACGAGATGAAAAGGAGTAAAGCCTGTACTTTCTTTGGTGGTAGTACGGTCTGCCCAAAGAGCATAATTTAGAAGTGTGTGCCACTAGAGAGGTTTGTCTTCTAGAATCCTCTTTATAATTATGACCAGATTTTATTAGTAGACTTTGCTTGTATGTTTCCATGAGGGTAATAAGCAGATGAAGTGAAATGATTGACACCTAGTTTACCCAGAAATTGGGTCAATTTTGCATAAATGAAGGTTGGACCATTGTCAATAATGATTTCTAATGGAAGGCCAAATCTGGAAAATATATTAGACTCTAGAAAATAAATTACTTGTTCATATTGCGCATGTCTAAGAGGGGAAACCTCAGTCCACTCAGTAAAGTAATCAGTGGTTGTCAAAATAAAGATATGTCCTGCAAATGATGAATGATTGATTGGACCGATAAATTCTAGACCCCACTTAGAAAAAGGGAAATATGTAAGGACATAATGTAAAGGAATAACATAAAGACATTCTTTACTAGTGAATTTTTGGCATTTATCATAAGACCTTGCAAATTTATAAGAATCACGAAAGATCAAAGGCCAATAATAACCATTTCTTATGATCTGAAAAACAATATATTTAGTATAAAAATGGCCACCAATATGGATGACATATGTTGATGATCCATGTACTCCATGTAATAATTTATGTGCTTCTTCGTCATTTACACATCGTAGCAGAAAACCATCAACATATCTTGTAAACAAGGAGTCTCCTAGAATGATATACTTAGAAGCTTCAAGGCAGAGTCTCCTTCTCTGATGAGGATCCAACTCACCTGGGCACCTTTGGTATTGCAAATAATACACCATATTCTTATACCAAGGATGCTTAGATATAGATAGATTTTTATTTTCAATATAAAATAGCGCCGAAAGAGGGTTATCTTGATTGTCAAGTTCTTCACTTGGTTCAGGATGCTGAGATAAGTGAAGGGATGAGTCTCGTCCCTTGATTGTCTTTGAAGTCATAATTGTCAAATCATGATCCTGTATTTTGGCAAGCCAATGTGCAAGTTTTCCTGAAAGATAAGTTTGTGAAAGTAGAAACTTGACAGCAGACAAAGGGACTTTTACCTACATATGTTTTCCCAAAATAAAATGACGATTTGTTTTAATAGACTTGACAAGAAAGAAAGCATGTTTATCAATATAAGAATATTTTACCTCATCGTCTAATATAATTTGACTCTTATAAGCTACATGTTTTTCATTGTTTTGGTCATCACATTGTAAGAGGATAGAAAAAGTTGTTTCCTTAGTGGCATTGGTATATACGATAAAATCTTTCTCAAAATTCGGTTTCACCAAAACCGATGCAAAACTGATTGCCTTCTTAATCCTAAGGAAAAAATTATCGACATCATCTGTCCAAGAAAAAGAATGATCTTGCTTCAAAATATTATGGATTGGTTTAACTATGACAGCAAAATCATGAACAAATCTACGGACAAAATTAATAATTCCCTTGAAAGCTTGAACTTCTTTCTTGGAGGTGGGAGCAGGGAGGTTTAGAATGGCATTAATCCTAGGTTTAGAATGGCATTAATCCTCGCAGGATCTATACTTATCCATGAATCATAAAAAATGTGACCGAGAATGTTACCCTTCATGACACCAAAAATAGACTTGGAAGGATTTAAAGAAACACCAAATTTTTTGCACCACATGAGAAATTTTCTAAGATGACCGAAATGATCCAACCGATTTTTAGAATAAACTGTCAAATCATCAGGATAAACTTGGATAATATTATTGATTAGATCATCAAAATATGTCTGCATATCTCTTTGAAAGGTGTCATCTGCATTAGATAAACCAAATGACATATGTTCATAAGAAAATGTGCCTCGACGTGTCGTAAATGTGGTTTAATATCTATCGGTCATTTTTACCTTGATTTGATTATATCCAAAAAAACTGTCAAGGACATCATTTGAGACCCTGCAACATGTTGTAAAATCATATCCATATTAGGAAGTGGAAAATGATCTTTTCCACTTTCCCTGTTTAATGCATGGAAATTGACACGTAATCTGATCTGACCAATAGTTTTTCGAACAGGGACCAGATTTGAAACCCATTCAGAATACTTAACTAGAAATATTATATTAGCTTTCAACAATTTTTCCAATTATTTCCTAATAGTGGCTTCAAGCACAGGATTAATAGGTCTTGCCTTTTCCTAAATGGTTTTTCCCCTTCCTTGATAGGAATGGCATGTTGTATGAGAGTAGGATCAAAACCACGAAGATCCTCATATGACTAGGTAAAAACATCTTGAAACTCATGGAGCAATTCCATGAATTTCTCTTTCTCTTGATCAAAACATTGGGCACTTATTTTAATGATCTTTGGAGATTCAAATGTCCCAATATTCAAGGAAATGGTATCACCAAAATTCATTTTCGACTCCTCTTCCTTATGTGTTTCTTTGTTTCCTACATCACTTGACAAAAATGAACTTTCGAGAGGAGTCAAGCCTTTAGGAAATTTGTCATCCTCAACATAGATGATTTCTTTAGGCTTAAAAGGTTCATTTTGTATGAAAGTGCAAATTCCTTTGTCACTCGGGAAAAGTTTCCATGATTCTACGTTGTTAGGGAGGTGAAGACGGTATAGAGACTGGAACATACAATTAGGTCTTTGAGGTAAACGTTGTCGGGTAGGGGAAGCTGCAAAAACAACTAATCTATCATCCATTGAATTAATTACCCTTTTAACACGAGTGATGTTAAATGATAATAGATTTGAAATTAGCATCCAGACAACTTGGGTATAACGCTTAAGTAACTTATTGTTTGGTACATAAATCTTCCATAAAGGTTCACAACAAGTTTAGAATCATCAAATACTGTAAGGTGGCGACAACTAAGGTTATATGCATTTTTAATGCCCAACAATAAGGCCTCAAACTCAACAACATTGTTTATACAAGAAAATTCCAACCTATAAGAGAAATTGTGAATTTTGCCTATAAGGGAATATAGAATGATGTCGGTTCCATTACCTTTGTTTGAACATGAGCCATCAAAATGCATGTGCCATATGCCATCATCAAAATCAATTGGTTCAATTATTGTGCCACCTTCATCATCAAGGATAGAGTACACTCCCAAATCTTCTTCGAGATAATTTACATTGGGTTAGGGAACACTCTCTATATAAGGTAAAATGATTCCTTCCCTAAGAACTGTAATGTTATTTTCGTTTCGAGGGAAGGATAAATGTGTACCATCAAGTGAAAGGTATTCACCAGTTAAGGATTTCCATTCCCTTCCAAAATAATTCAGTAGTTACTCACCGACATGTCAATTACTTGGATATTGAGAGTTGTCCTTATCTCAAGATGTGCACACAAAACTAAGGTCACATCCTTGGTTTCTCCTATACTGATTGTTGCAGATTATTATAAGAGAGAATGCTTCTAGAATTTTCATTGGTACAAGATAAGCCAAGATCTTCCATGATAATTTTAGACATCACACTTAGACTAGACCTGCCATCAATTAGGCAACAATGAGCTATTTTATCCACGATTTTTACCGAGATATAGAAAGGTTTTTTTTTTATAGGGTTCCTAAATTTATTTACACCTATCCTATTTACAATTGAATATTCTTCCTTTGACTCTTCAAATAGATTAGATATGGTGGAAACCTTACCTTCCATCAATTCCTTAAGATGCTTTTGCTGTTCTGGGACGACAACCATTTCCAAAAGGGTATCATCAACTTTTGTATTAGCCAATTGGTTAAGGATATTGTACTTAGAAGAGGGAAGAGGAGAAGATACTCCTTGATCACTTGAAGTTATGATAGTTTGTATATAAACACTTTGAGAAGATGAGATTGGGGCAGAAGAGGTGCGTGGAATATCAAATTTGCTCTTGGAAGTGTAATATTTATTCCTAGTATTGACTACCATAACATCCTTTGGTTCATCCCAATATAAAACAACGATTGTGGTATCAAGCCTTTTTCCAAAGATCTTATCTATAACATTTATTTTAACTTTGCAGGTGTTCTCATCATGATTTTCTTCACAGAAGTTACACCAAGTGTGAGTCATTATGGTATTTGGCTGAAAAGTATTTTCATTAGTATTTCTAAAAGGCATTAGGGAAGATGAAGAGGCCCCGGGGGAAGAGGAAGATGAAATTCATTTTCATTCATAGGCTATCATCCTATTATTCATATCTTGCATGAGTTGTAGAGTGGAAAACATGTTTGTTTGCTTGACCAAGTCTCCCTTAGGAAGCCATGTTCTTTCAAGTTTCTCTTCATATTCTAGGGAAGTCTGAAGGGTGGAACCGATATTGTCAATATCCTTTTCTTCAAGTCTATGATGATAAGGAGAAGGTAAAGAATTATAATAATGCATGAAAGCATCTTGATTTTAAGGATGGATTAGTTCTGGGATTTGATAATATATCTTGGTGAAACAAAGGTTAAAAGACTTAATGGTTTCACCATTCTTATAGGAAATATTGTTGTATTCCCTTAACTGATTAGTTGGACTCTTGAGTTGTCCATAAGTGGATTTGAACCAATAAACCAGTTCTTCCCAAGTTGAAAGGATTTTGGGCCGGAGATCAAAAAAATATGTTGCATGCAAGTGTCATTATAGTTAGCCCCTATGTTATGACAAGAATTAGAAAATGCTACTAGGTGTTCATTTGTGATAACAATACCATTTCTTGAGAACCTAGGTAAATGATCTTTGAATTTCAGTAATAGTTGGGTTGTTGGTGCGAGATTCAAAAGAGAAGACATGTGCCAAGGGGTGGTTGTAGCATTTTCCTAAAATTGAAAAAGTACATATTTCTTAATGACCTTAGTAGGATTGGTAGTATATTGAATAGGAACTTGATGACTATAGATACTACCAATCATAGATGAAGCAGAAGGTTGCAAGGAGATGGAACCTTTGGTGTCACTACCACTACCCAGAGACATCATATTGAAGGTGATAGGTATGAGAGACAAACATGAACTGGNTGATAAGACAATTTTTCTTCTTCATATTTCAAAAATAGAGGTAACTTTAGGGGACAATCCTCTTCTTCTTTGAGAAATACGAGAATTAAAGGACATGAAATAAAATATTAAATAGGTAAGAGGAAAGGTTATTGTTGATTTCTGGGGTGCCTTCAAGTTCAGCACGAGTACTAGCATTTTCTAAAATAGTGTTGAATAAATTCAAGGTAATGTTGGTCTGGTCATCAAGATTGTTTCCAATATTAGGTTGTCTCACAATAGGTACTGTCATGGAAAAATCATTCAAAGAATAATAAAAAAAACATAAAAATAAAATACAATCATGATACAATCAACTAGAGAGATATTGAAAGATCTCCCCAGTATGGTTTCCAAATAAATGTTGAGGAAAAGGTATGAAGAATCTTACTCAAGCATTTTCATGTCTTCCCAGGCTAAGCAAGATAGTTGGGAATGCTACCCATAGTTTATAGCCTTTAATTCAAAACAATATCTTAATCCACAGGTAATATGTACTAGGGACTAAGGCTGATTTTATATGTTATATGTAAATGTGCAAAAGAAATAAAGAAAAGATATACATAAGTGTAAGAAAAAAGAGACGAGAATAAAAGTAAAATCTGAACAATATCATTAAGATATGCATGTGAAACTGAAATAAAAAACCTAATTTTTATATTAACTTCATTCTGAGATACAAAGAAAAGCTCTCTTTACAAACCTCTGCGAGGGTGGTACCAAAGTCATATTTAGAAGTCTCCAATGGAAACCATACAAAAAGACTCTGAAAACAAAAGAAAACTAAAGCTAAAGATCTGGATCAGCTTGCCATAAAAGTGTTGTCACTTGACTCTGCAAAATATTCTTTATGAGTCATGAAATTTAATCCATAAACAAACAAGAACACACAGACTACCAAAGAAAGATCATAATATTTAAAAACAAGTTGTTGAAAGATATGATTCAGTTTTGAATCATGTTTCCTTCAATAAGACCATGTTGTCATCAAGATGGTTTAGCTTTCTAGTAAACTCAGAATGAATGAAGAAAATAATGATCTCACAAGTATAGAGAAGACCTTATATTAAAATTTCTCCTTCTTTTCTCTGCCCCTTTGTCTCTTATTTTGATCGATCTTTTATTATTTTTCAATAAGTTATGGTAGTTCAACTACCTTTCTTTTGTTAAGCTTAATTAGCTTAACTAATTAGATGAGACAAATAAATAATAATATATAAATAAGGGTTTATTTAAAAAATAACCAAATAGGTGAGACCTCTTGTCACTCCAATTTTGATTTCTTTAATAATCATCAAAACATTAAATATAATACCCCAAAAATTTAACTCAGATATCTGTCGTGTAACTCCCATCCTCATTTTAATAGTCAAAATTTTAATATCAAAATAAAACATTACTATATCCAAAAATATAATAATATCCATGTTGTCCAAAACAAATCTATCTAAATGTGTATTTGTTGTCCAAACATTCTATCATAATAGGTGGTTTGCCTCTTTTGTTGGATTACTGAGAGGGGGGGTGAATTAGTAATAGAGCAATATAATCATTTTTAACCATATAATGCAAGTGTTATATCAGTGTAGCATTATCATCCAATAATTGTAAAGTAAATAAACAATGAAAAAATGAGCAATCATACACATACACAATACACCATTGTTTTTACGTGAAAACCCAAAGCGGGAGAAAACCACGGAACATTTTTTCTTATATGTCTTGAAGAATTACATTCATTGGAAGTACCAAATTCCTTTGTTTTCTAGATACAACTAGAAGGAGGCTCCAACCCCCTAGTTTCTCAAGTTATAACCCAAGGGAAGCTCCAACTCCCTAATTCTCTGGCTATAACTAGGAGGCTATAACCCCCTATGTTCTTTGGCTACAACCACCTGTCCTTGCTCCATCCAATCATCCTGACCTAGAAGTAGAATGAATGAACCACTGTCACACTATTACTGTGAGATATACTGTTGTAAGCCTGTACCAATCAACCTGCACCAAACATCTTGTACCAATAACCTGAACCATGCATCAACCTGTAATCAACCTGTACCATAAAAAAGTGCATCAACTATGCATCAACCTATACCAACCAACCTGTAATCAACTTGTATCATAAACAACTACATCAACCATGCACTAACCTGTACCATGAATAAGTGCATCAACCATGCACCAAACCTGTACAAATAACACGTCACAACAACATGTCCAAACAACCTATGAAAACAACCTGTCTCATCAATCTTATCAACCAAATTAGATCTACTCACCAAGACAACTCTCAAAGATGTGCATCAACCAAGAATAACACAACAACTCATAATCATNCTATTCATCGACCATGAATCATCAAGATGTACCAACATCATCAACTATACACCTCATGTATGTTCCCACTCATCAACTACTTGTCTCAACCATGTACCCAACATGTACCTCAACCAAAAGCCCTCATCAATTTCATCATCTAAATATGATTTGTAACTCCGTAATATACCTGGTGTATATGATCACATACTTGCAAACCTTCCTTAACTTTAATAACAAGAGACTAGAATTTTCATCAAACTTTTCTTTAGTCTCACATGACTAGTTTTGGATTAGTCAACATCCCTAACTTGAAATAATCATAACTATGTACCTGTAATGAATAAAGATATGAAAATAGTACACAATGTTCTTCAGTATGTTTTATGCAATTCCTCCCGGTGTCACTACTTGGAACCTCTTAGAAAATGAGTTATAGCAAAAATGGCACACCTTGTTGAATTCTGACTTACTCTAGAGAGAGAACTTGTAGAGTGTGCCCCGCACAGAATATTTGTTGTATGGATATTAAAATTTTTACATAGAATACTACAGACTGTAATCTAACCAACACATTTGGTCTTAATTAATTTGGATTTGTTATGAAGAAGTTATAACGTTTTTACAAGAAACACTTGTTTTATACTAGTTTCAGGACTAGCCACAAACCCTATTTTCCACGGAGTGTAACTCCAAAAATACAACGACCCACAAGATGAAATTGGTACCACATATACTTGGATATGTTTTCTCAATGTCCTATCAATTTCATGGTCTCAATCATTCTAGAAAAAAAAATATTGCGAAAATGGTGAGATAACCTGTAAATAACATACCTTAGAAAGCATCATTAAAAGAATTTATCCTTCCTTGAATTTTGGCCTTCTTTACTTCACCTTCTCTCTGAAATTCGTCTTAGATATCCTTTGGTTACCTCAGTCACCTCTTATTTATACTTTCATGTAGCTTCCTCAAGGGGTTACCTTTTAACCATCTTAACCCACTTTCCTTATTTTAGGGTTAACCAACTTCTAATCACTTGTCCAATTAGTAATTTATCC
>JASDQU011402971.1:19544-30961 GCA_032191745.1 Picea mariana | reverse complement strand
TGCGGCAATCTATCAAATACTCTAGGGTATTTGATCTTTCGACTCTGTGTACTCTCGAAAACAACAATCCTTCCCCTTTCAACCTTAGTTGATAAGTTCTAAGGCATCGACTAGCCTGCACACACCTTGCACGGCTTCTGTGTTTCACCTACACTTCTGCTGGAATGAGAACAATGGTATCCCTCCTGAGCTCTTTGAGATGAAACTAAGAATCCTTGTCGACGCACACCTTGCAGACTTTTCACTGCACTCCTTGCAAGAACTCTCTCAGGATGAGAAACAATTGAAAGTCATTCTCTTTCTCTCTCACACTTCATATTCTTAACATGAAATCATACATTCAACACAACGTTGAAACAAATGCATAACAGAGAAATAAAGCCACCGTAAACATACCATTCAACTAATGTAAACAGTAAGAATCATAACACCATGAAAGTGAGTCAAAGATTTATATATTAACTCAAATACTCATGTACATGGGTTCTTCTCTACAACTATCTGCTACAGCTCAACAACTTGTGAAATCTCTCTTCTTTTGTTCTAATGATACAACAATAATTACCATGATACAAAGGAGAGGGTGTCTATATCCCTTCTCCCTCCTACGCTCTAACTATATAATCTATGAATTCAAATCTACTTACTTTCATTAGCTGGGCTTAAATGCCTTTTACATTGACAGATGAGAGAAAATCGCTCAAAATCTGTTTACAACATGCAAGTATGTTTCCCTTAACTACTACATTAACATTTGTTCATTAATTTTTCAAAAACATTTCAAAATGTGTGTTGCACTCCTCCAGTTGTCTTTCACCTTCATGCTCACTTGGATGGCTGCTTATGATGCTCCTGCATCATACTCCCTCGCTTGAAAATTTTCATGAAATCCTGTTCATGAGATCTTGCACGGTCTATCCATGCTTATGGATTTATGTTTCATCTTCCCAACTGGCATCTTCAACTGGGTTTCATTTCCAGTTGACCAAGTATTCAAAATACTCTTTTCTCCTGGTCTTTTTCCTGACCCTCTTGTCAATTATACTTTCCATCTGTGGCTTTTCAGCTACAGGCATTTTCTTTTTCCATTGAACCTCTTTATGTTCATTTTCTACTCCTACTTCTTCAGTTTGGTAAGGGTACAAATATGCATCATTGAATATCGATGAGATTCTGATCCCATCGAGTAATTCAATCTCATATGCATTTGCCCCAAATTTCCTTATGACCTTGCACGGTCCAATCTTTTTCATCTTCAGTTTATTATACATTCCCCTTGGGAACCTTTCCTTCCTCAGATGTGCAAGAATCAGATCACCAACTTTAAATTGAAGTTCTCGCCTATGTTGATCTTCTCTCTGCTTGTATTCTTGACTTGAATTCTGCAATCACTTCTTAATTCAGCTGTGAAGCTCCTTCATTTCTTCTGCAAAGTCTTCTGCACTAGCACTCCTGAATTCATTTTGTTCTAAATCTTTCAATTAAAAAACTCCCCTTGGCTGCATTCTATATACAATATGGAATGGACTCTGCCCTATGATTCTGTTGAGTGAGTCATTGTAAGCAAATTCTGCCTGTGGCAGAATGTGATCCAACTGACTGTGGTGTTCAGTCACTAAGCTCCTCAACAAGTCTCCCAAGCTTCTGTTCACGACTTCTGTCTGCCCATCCATTTGAGGATGATATGCTGAGCTAAAAGACAAACTTGTCCCCATATTTTTCCATAAGGTCCTCCAGAAATGTCCTACAAACTTAGTATCCCGATCAAACACAATACTCTTAGGTAAGCCGTGAAGTCTGACGACTTCCTTGAAAAACAGATTCGCAATATGAGTTGCGTCACTGGTTTTCTGGCATGGTATGAAATGTGCCATTTTTGGAAATCTGTTGACTACCACAAATATTGAATCATATCCTCTTTGTGTTCTTGGCAGTCCCAATATAAAATCCATGCTCACTGCGTCCCACAGCCTTTCTGGTATGGGCAATAGTTGGTATAACCCTGCATTCTACCTTTTCCCTTTTGTGTGCTGGCAAATTCTGCATCTGTCCACAAATTTATTAACATTTGTCCTCATCCCTGGCCAAAAATATGAGCCATTCAACTTTGAGAACGTCTTATCATGACCGAAGTGTTCGTCCAATCCTCCACTGTGTTTTTCCTTCAGTAGGTTCTCCCTCATGGAGCATTTTGGAATACATAGCTGATTGCCCCGGAATAATAACCCATCCTGGATCATATACTCGGTCCATTAGCTTCTGTCCCTGAGAAATGGATTCTCAGATGCCTCATATGCCTCCTTAAAATATGGGTCATCTTTATACATTTCTTTCAAGTTATCAAAACCCAAAGTCTTGACTCTGAATTCCTGCATAAGGAAACATTTCTTACTCAAAGCATCAGCAACTTTGTTAGTAGTTCCAGAAATATGCTTAGTTACAAAAGTAAAAGTCTGCATGAATTCAACCCATTTAACATGTTTTTGGTTCAAGTTCTCTTGTTGAGTCACGAATTGTAAAGCATGATTATCATTGTACAAAACAAACTCTTTGGGAACCAAATAATGTCTCCATTTCTTCAGCACTTGTATGACTGCATAAAATTCTTTTTCATATGTTGAGTACTTAATCTTTGTTTCATTCATTTTTTCACTGAAGTATGCGATCGTTCTGTTGTCTTGGCTCAAGACTGCTCCAATTGCAAATCCACTCACGTCACACTTGACCTGGAATGTCTTGCTAAAATCTGGCAAAACCAGAATTGGTTGCTCAGTGATCCTCTTCTTCAGCAGATTGAAGCTCTTCTCTGCTTCTTCTTTCCAGTGAAAAGAATTGTGTCTTTTCTTCACCATATCCATCATTGGTGCGCTAATTCCACTGAAATTTCGGATGAATTTCCTGTAGAAACTAGCCAAACCATGGAAGCTTTGAACTTCAAACACACTCTTCGATGATGGCCAATTCTTAATTGCATTTACCTTTTCTGGATACATCTTCAACTCATTTGTAGAGATAACAAAACCCAAATAAATGAGTTATGTCCTCATAAATGATGATTTCTTCACATTTATCAACAATTTCTCTTGCTGTAATATCCTCATCACTGCAGCTAAATGCCTTAAGTGCTCTACTTCTGTCTTGCTGAAAATTAATATATCATCAAGATATACAATGACTAATTTCCCTATGAAATCCTTCAGGACTTCGTTCATCAGTCTCATGAAAGTACTGGGTGCATTCGTTAAGACAAATGGCATGACAAACCATTCGTATAGCCCTTCATTTGTCTTGAATGTTGTATTCCATTCATCACCTTCTCTCATTCGAATTTGATGATATCCGCTTTTCAAATCAACCTTTGAAAAAAATCTTGCTCCACTCAAGCAATCCATCAAGTCATCCATACTTGGCAATGGAAATCTATATCTAATGGTAATCTTATTGATTTCCCTTGAGTCTGTACACATTCTCCAGCCTCCATCTTTCTTTGGGCTGAGCACTGTCAGAACAGCGCATGGACTCAAGCTTTCCCGAATCAATCCTTTGTCCATTAAGTCCTGGACCTGTCTCTTAACTTCTTCATTTTCTTGCAGAGTCAACCTTTACATGGATTTGTTCGGTAAACTGGATCCAGGTATAAGGTCGATATGATGGCTTATACTTCTGATAGGTGGCAACGAACAAGGTAGTTCGTCCACTACTATATCAACAAACTCTCCCAGCAACTCCTGGATTTCTTCTAGTAAATCATCTATCCTTGTACTGGTCAAAACAATTATGGGCTTCCTAACCACAAAAAATTGTGTGTCTTCCTTCTTCTTAACCTCCTTAAGAAGTTCCTTCCCACTCATGAGAAGTACAGTGTTGCTCATCTATGTTTTCACCTCTTGGTTTTTAATCAGCAACAACATGTGCATCCTCCCATTCTTCTCCAGGGTGTACGTGTTCTTTCTCCCATCATGAATCACGTTCTTCCCATACTGTCACGGTCTACCCAGCAATAGATGAAAAACATCCATGGGAATGACATCACATAATATTTCATCCTTATATCCCCCTATTTTAAATTCAACTAAACACTGTTTAGTGACATTTACCTGATGTCCTTTTTGTATCCACGAAACTCTGTATGGGCTTAGATGTACAACAGTCTCCAGGTCCATCTTTTCTACCATCTCTGTAGATACGAAATTGTCTGTGCTACCGCTGTCCACTATGACTTTGCATACTCTGTATTTAGTTTTGCAAGCAGTCTGAAACAGACTGTTTCTTTGGGCTGGGTTCTCTGCCTCCTTCTCTGGCGTTAAGAGAACTTTCCTCATCATCAAAGATCTTCCACCCTCAGCGTCTTCTGCCTCAACATTCCATCCTTGAGCTTCAGCAATGTGAGTTTCACCACCATCTTTTTTCTTATCTGGACACTCATAGGATTTATGTTTGATTTTCCCACAGACAAAGCATTTTACTTCACCGCCTCTGCCTCTTCCTCTTCCTCTAGATCGATGAAAAGTATTTCTATCAGCACACTGCCCTCTCTATGAGGTTCCTCCTCTCTCATGTTGAGTTTTAGGTTTCTTCCCCTCTTCTTTAGGTCTCTAAGTTCTGTCTTGGGAAATTGTTTTGCATCTGGATTGACTTCTACCTCAGCCTCTTTGACCTTGCTTTTGGCTCAGCTTCTCTTCAGCTTTCAGAGCCATCTAATAAGAATCTTCCACATTTCGCATAGTCATCATGCTCATCTCATCTTAAATGTCATATCGCAGACCATTCATGTACTTGGCAACTTTTTCATCATTGTTTTCTTGATGACCTGCTCTGATGTTTATCTTGTAGAACTCTTCTGTGTATTCTTTCACTGACATCAGCTTTTGTCTCAAATTATGCATCCTCCGAAATAGAGTGATTTTATAATCCTTAGGTATGAATTTGGCTTTTATCTTTGCAACCATTCTATCCCAGCTTTTGATTTTCTGCTTGCCCTTGCAACGTCTGTCAGCCTGCAGTTCATCCCACCATAATGTTGCATGCCCTTTAAGTCTAGTAACGACATGTTTGACTTTCTTGTCTTCCTCGACATCCTCATAGTTGAAGTATTTATCCAGAGTTCTAATCCAGTCTAGAAGCTCTTCAACATCTAAGTTTCCCTCATACACTAGAATGTCCATTTTTTCTCTGGCACCTATCCTTGTAGCAGCCCTGAATAGACATTCATCTGCAGCATCTTCGACTGCAACTTCTTCTCCTTCGTGTCCAGCTTCATTTTCACTTTCAGCTTCGTTGATATACCCAACGTCAATTGTGTGCCTCTGTGTTGTCTCCATAGCATCAAGCCTAACATGTAATTCACGCATTTCTCTTTCCACTGCTGGATCAGGCATTGGTCTATCTCTTCTCCTAGGCGGCATGGCTGAGAAATTTTTTTTTTCCTTTCCCTGCTATAGAAAGAAAAGACTTATTATGTGCTCTGATACCACAACTGACGCAGACCCCCTTTGCCCTCGGGTTGAGATCTGCTCAAGATCGTTATAAATTCTCCTTAAGCCAAAGCGGCTTCTTTGGCTCCCTGCTAAAACCTTTAACAAATCCGATCCACAGGTCCTTGTCAAAACTCGCCTTGAGAAACTAACACCAAGAGCGAGACTTACACTTCCATACGACCACGACTTGGTCCCTATACAAGCTCCTTTCGCAACTCACATGCTCGCAAGTCGAAGACCCTCGACTTTTCTTCACCAAACATTGATACCCGACATGCGATGAGATATGGCTCCTCCTTGTTAGCACCCTCCACGCGTAACCGCTAGCTATAGCTAAGCACTAACCTTGTTTGCAAATCGCGAGTTTGCGAGTTGAAGGGTTGGACCCCTGGGCCCTTCTTTTACGAAACTCCAAGACGCGAAAGTCAGAGAAGGTTTGACTGCTTCAGCACTTCTCGCAACTCGCAACTTCGCGAGTTGATTTGTTGCACCTTTGTGCTCCTTTCTTACGAGAACCCGAAGCACGAGAAGTCAACAGGGTGTTGACTCCCTCCCAGGCAACGAGTGTCCACCTTTCAACCACTTCCACCTTTCTTAGGGCGCTTTTTACTGTCACACCACCTGTCAACCACACGGTCCCCACTTACGGATGTGCCACGTGTTTCACGAGCCCTTGGCACTCGGCACTTCGCAACTTTTGCAGTCAAAAAGAAATTACCACAACTCCCGAACCCACGATATGTGATACCTCGCAAAAGGTTCTGATCCAACGGATCTCCAGCGGCTGGGATCTAACGGTCTGGATCTCCTCCTCCACTCCTCCCAACTCGAGGTTTTGCGAAACCAAAGGATTTGGTCCTGCCCTCCAAACTTACGAATCCTCGAATTTGCGATATGATCCAACGCTCACGCCAAACACGATCAATGATTCACATTGATCCTGGGTCCTAAGGAGTTGGGTTTCTCCGGCCCTTAACCACCTTGCAACTCTGCAAGATCCCATGGCTCTAGAAACTTCACACTTCTTTCATGAAGGCTCCTCACCGTCCATACGGATCCACTGGATCCTACAGTCCTCGCAACTTCATGAGCTCTCCACGGATAATTTTGACCGCTCGATTTACGCTTCAATGGCTTCTACCAAACGACTGAATATTCTCCTTCTGAACTTAACTTTTATACGATGGCTTCAATCCCCTTCTCCCTTTGAACTCTTCAAAGGTACTAACCCTCTTGAGATTTCTCTTGCAACTCGAGCCTCGAAAGGATTCCTACACGCACTCCTTATGGCAATCTATCAAATACTCTAGGGTATTTGATCTTTCGACTCTGTGTACTCTCAGCAACAACAGTCCTTCCCCTTTCAACCTTAGTTGATAAGTTCTAAGGCATCAACTAGCTTGCGCACACCTTGCACGGCTTCTTTGTTTCACCTACACTTCTGCTAGAATGAGAACAATGGTATCCCTCCTGAGCTCTCTGAGATGAAACTCAGAATCCTTATCGACGCACACCTTGCGGACTTTTCACTACACTCATTGCAGGAACTCTCTTAGGACGAAAAACAATTGAAAATCATTCTCTTTCTCTCTTAGACTTCATATTCTTAACATGAAATCATACATTCAACACAGCATTGAAACAAATGCATAACAGAGAAATAAAGCCACTGTAAACATACCATTCAACTAATGTAAACAGTAAGCATCATAACACCATGAAAGTGAGTCAAAGATTTATATATTAACTCAAATACTCTTGTACATGGGTTCTTCTCTACAACTATCTGCTACAGCTCAACAACTTGTGAAATCTCTCTTCTTTTGTTCTAATGATACAACAACAATTACCATGATACAAAGGCAAGGGTGTATATATCCGTTCTCCTTCCTACGCTCTAACTATCTAATCTATGAATTCAAATCTACCTACTTTCATTAACTGGGCTTAAATGCCTTTTACATTGACAGATGAGAGCAAATCGCTCAAGATCTGTTTACAACATGCAAGTACGTTTCCCTTAACTACTACATTAACATTTGTTCATTAATTTTTCAAAAACATTTCAAAATGTGCAAAATGTGTGTTGTGCTCCTCCAGCTATCTTTCGCCTTCATCCTCACTTGGTTCGCTGCTTACAATGCTTCGGCATCACCACTGCAAAAGAGGAGAGAAGTATTTTACTGCTAAGGAGATAAATATTTTACTGCTGATTAAATAGGGTCACTTGGCATGAGATTTTCCCCTGAAGGATTTGAGACTTTATCCACAAGGAGATAAATATTTTATTGGAAGAATGAATTAATATGGATATTTGTGAACTTTATGCATACACAACTATATTTATTTTCAGAGTATTATCTAACTCTGAACACAAAAATTGGTTACCAAGAACACAATTTTTCTCTTTAAAAATTTGTAAGATTTTAGATAAGATTTTACATTGTTTAGATCATGTATGCTTAATATGGAGAGTAACTATTTTGGAAGTTTTAGAATTGTGATGGAAGTTTGGTTCACAAAATGTGCCAAAAAAGTGTAATAAAAAAAGAGTGATAATCTTAAATCTGTGAAACTCTAGTTCGGCATACTGTTATTTCTTATTGTTTATTTAATATTTAGTTAAAGTATATATGTTAATATGCATTATTTGTTTTTATTATTATTATTTTTTATTGTTACAAATGTTTACATTATATTTGGTGGAAAATATGTTTACTTTATATTTGGTGGAAAGGAGTATGTTGGAGGATGAGACTTAACTATTTTGGTATGTATGTCAATTTTGCTTTAATCACAACTTGTTTTATTTATCTAAGATGGTACATGTGTACATTTTATTTTAAATTTGTAGGTATATTTTATTGTAAATTTTTAAATTTTGAGTTCGACGAATGTTTTCTTTTGCATGTATGAAGTGATCTATCTTAAAGCAATGGCTTAGAGTCCATAATTTTGAAGTTAAATGTCTTATTTTTTGTTATCATCCTAAAATGGATGTGGAACCTGTGTATTTGATAGTGTAACTATTCAAACTTTCATTATATATATATATATATATATATATATATATATATATATATATATATATATATATTTGATATTTTTGGAACTCAAAATATCAATTTATTGTCTCATCTTTGATTTCTCTTATATTGTTTATGATAGTGAAATATATTGTTTATTCATTAATATAAAGTCAATACCTTATTTACAAAAAAAAAAGATTAATTTATGCTTTATGATACTGTGTTGAAATTAAAAATGTTTTATTTCATTTTATTTATAAACATCATTGTACTATGTGAAGTAAAGCTGATTTTGCATACAGTGGAGTTGATTGTGTAGTGATGGGAGATCTGGGTAGGTATCAAACTATATTTTATAACTTATAATTTAACTTTTGTTTGATTTGTATTATGTGAAGTAGAGTTGATTATGTATACAGTGGAGTTGATTCTGTAGTGATCTGAGATATGGGTAGTTATCAAATTATAGTTTCTAACTTATAATTTAAATTTTGTTTGATTTGGAAATATGGTTGAAAATAGTCAAACAAGTCATCAAATTTTATAGTTTCCCACTTTGGAGCCCCTTACCCCAAACGGCACTCCCAGATGAGGGTTGAGGACTAGAGGGTTGCTCAGGTTAGGTTTTAGACTTCTCAATTGCCTCCTATTAATAGTATTAGAATGGAAAAAACAACAAACAATATTGTATATTAAAAATATATGAGAGCTTCTTATGAGAGTGAAAATATAAAAATAAAGTATGAGTCCATGGTGATGAAAAATTAGTATTAGACTACCGAGGTAAAATCCAGTTTTCATTGGATGATATGGGTTTTATTCCATTCCATTCAAGTGATAATCAATTGAATTTAAAAATGAAAATTGTAAATTTCAGCATATTGATCATTGCATCAATCTAGGCCCTTCTTTTATTTTGATGGGGCGTAGACTCCTATCAATCCAAAATTTAGTAAAAACTATGAACTAAAAAGTGAAAATTCACAATGAAATGACAATACATAACTAAACTGGTTATGTTCATCTTTAGTTTCTTTATTGAAAATTCACAATGAAATGACAGTCCAACACTAAACTGGTTATGTTCGTATTTGGTTTCTTTTCGAGCTTTCAATATATTTATTCAAGAAAATGTGAAATAAAAATATGTACTTTGAAATAAAATTGAAATAAAAGTTTCTTTATTGAAAATTCACAATGAAATGGTAGTCCAACACTAAAATGGTTATGTTCGTCTTTGGTTTCTTTTCGAGCTTTCAATATATTTATTCAAGAAAATGAGAAATAAAAATATGTATTTTGAAATAAAAATTAAAATAAAAACATGATCTAGAACCTATTTTAATATGTAAAATTAAAATATACTTTAATATAAGTAAGTGATTTTCATTAAAATTTATATTGATATAAATAGTTTATGTATCGAAAAGGGTTGATGGAAATTATCAATCCTCTGCACATTGGAAGTGTTCACCAGTGCCATTAATATGACACCTACCATTAATGGAAGTACTCACTAGTGCTATTAATTTTTAATTAGGATGTTAATCATACACTACCTTGAATTTTGAATATACTCCAAATTCAATGACAAAAATGAAAATATAAATGCAGCAAACCAAGTCTTAGTTGATGACCCGTTATTTTTTATTTTTTGTTATCAGGTCACAAAATCAAATTCTTTTTCAACTTAAGTTTTTTTCAATCAAACTTTATGAAAACTGTGTTTAATGTGTAGAATATAAGTAGTGTTAGGTTCATCGTACACATTTTTCAAGTAGTTCATAATTTCAATTTTTCATTCATTTTCCCTTTTGTCCCTCTCAGCCTCCAACTCGTCCTCCTCCTCCAGGCCTGTCACATTGCGGCCTCCTTGTCACCTTCTCGTAGCACATCGCCTCATCATCTGGTGTCACAGCCTCCGTTTCTTCGCCACCTGATGCTTCCCCCTCAGCACCTCTCGTCTCACCTTCACAGTGTTGACGCCATCACCCCTGTCAGACCCTCATCCACATCCGCTATATGGGTCCCCTCGCAGCAGTCCAACGAAGCAGCAGAAGCCAAAGGGAGACTGCCACGTCCTGCAGGTGCAGAGTTGACCAAGCCTTGCCTGATCCCGAGGAAGCAGTTATTGAGGTGGTTGGTGGTGGTTAGACATCGTCTCCTCCATAAATAGAAGGTCGGGAAGAGACAAGCACAGAGGCAAACTATCAGTCCATCCTGACAGAGATTGCGTCTGACAAATGACTGCATGGGCAGTCTGCCCAATGTCTACATGTGCAGCCTGACAGAGAAACTCACCTACGCGAAGCATTGAACTCATGACATGATCGTACCTTCAGCGCCTGAGTCAGTTTCAAGTATATGTAGACATTTTTGCCATTTTGTTAGCATCGATGGTAGAGCAAAGCTCCCGATTGTAAAGTTTTAATGGACGTTCTAGTTCCCTGGCTATGTATGTGTATGTGAAATTTCTTGTTTAATGACAGACAGCTTTTCCATTCCATCTGGTTTTCATCTCATAGTGAGGGAGTTCATGATTGACTGATTCACATGAATCATTGTGACTGTGTTATGATAAAGGTTTTATTGTAGCACTGTTATATTCTCCAGTGTTTCTGCAACTTGAATGTAAGAAGTTCTTGCGTTCAGGTTTTCTTTCTACAAGTTGTTAGAAGCTCAATGCCTACAGCAGCCCTTCGTATTTCCTCACAAAAGTATTCCTCCTATTCACCCTCACTACAAATTACTGTCTGAAGTTTAACTAAGACCTCACCTGCCTGTGCATGTCCGGCCTAGTTTCGGAGTTAGAACGATATTGTTCTAAGTTTTCTTCCATTTGATCACCCTTTATAAACAAACTGTGACATAAACTAATGGGCATTAGGCTTACTCCTGCTGCAATCCAGAC
>JASDQU011402970.1:64226-77848 GCA_032191745.1 Picea mariana | reverse complement strand
GCAATTATGCACTATTGACATCATAGATAGATATATGGAAGACAGGTTGCCGCAATTAGCCTGAGACTGTTACTCTTTTGAAGCCAACTGTCAAGCAGAACCGTCGAGACTGATATCTCAGCTGGTTGAAAGATGTGTCACCTGTACTGAGCACGTGCGAGGAAAAATGTCTGGCACCAAGTGAAGACAGAGAAGAAGAAATGGAGCGATTGCTCTCCTCCCTATCATAACCGAAATTTTTGTAACGATTGAGATTCTATCTTATTGTAAAACTGTATAAATATACCAAAGAAAGAAGGAAAAAAGGCTGGACCTTTTTGTGTCGATTGTAACAGAGTTCTTACATTTTGAGAGTTAATACAAAGAAAATCTGAAGATTCTCAATTCCGTCACGACTGTGTTATGAGTTTGTTTTCTTGTATCTCATATTTCATTTCATTTCATATTCATAACTGATGAATGCTTCGTTATAATTTAGTATGACCACTACTATAGCGAATGAATTTTGGTTTTCTCTAATTGTTTACTGTTTTTCCTCTGTACCAACTATCAGCAGGTGTAAGACCAGTCAACACTTTCAGAATTCTATATATATCTTATGCTACATCGGGTTATTTCCTTACAGTTTTCCTCTCTTGTTTATACGTGAGATTCTCCCTTTATAGGAGCCTTACACCATAGACAACTAAATGTTTTTCCCCCACTTTATACATTTTATTGAGATATAACTCAGTTATGGGAAAGAGCCTTTGATTTGCACCTCGTTTTATTTCCGAAACCGTAAATTCTCTTTTATACGACCAAATTGAGACATCACTTAATTTCTCTCTGTAGTTTTTCTTATTTTACTGTTCCTCCATGACTGTCCCTATACCAACACAGCCCAATATCGAACCCAGATTATCAAATCAAACACACATTGCCTTAAACCTTTTTGATACTATTCTCAAAACAGCTACTACCCGGGTTGAACTCGAACGTTCATGGGCAGCGATTGAACAGGATATAACCTTTCAAGAACAGTTGGAAGCTAGACAATGCCAACATGGAAATCTTCCCTAGTTTCCCTTACTGAAGGTTGACATTTCTCTCTCTCCACCCTTTACCCACTTTTGGATGCCTAGACACTGTACTTCTAATCCTTAAGTACAGATTCTGGAACAACATCTTTTTGGCGCCGTTGTCGGGGACCTAAGTTATGAAACCTTTTTCCTTGGGAAAACGACATTTGTGTTTCGTTCAAAGTGTTACCCTTTGATAGTGAACAAAGAGTACACACCTTTTTAAGGCTTTTCAATCTTTCACTTGGCGACTCCACAAATAATAAACTGGCATCCAGTCGAAGGAATACCAAACAAAACCCGGATGATAAGCAGATTACGCCCGTTACTGATCCTGATAAGATTCTAAAGGCAAGAGGCTCTCTTAAGCCAACCGCTGCAGTTTACAAACTTAAAAACCCACAACTGAAGACTAAGAGTTCTTTTGGACCCTCAACTTCATGCAGTCCTCTCTTTGATACTAAAGTTTTAACGCCAAACTGCTTCGAAGTTAGGAGTGAGATTCATCCGACAATACCCTTAGTACACAAAGGAAAGGGCCCTCTTGAAAGTTCGTCGGTAGTTGACATACCATCTTTCCTTCAGTTAAATTTCCCAACCTCACCAAATTATGAAGAGTGTGTTACACATTCGGTTTCCACACCCGTCGGTTCTCCTGATTTCGTCTCTTGCAAATACGAGGAACTGAGTCCTCGCGTTCCTTATCTTTCCTCGTCAGATTTTCCTCTTCGCGAAGAAAATAAAGATTCACTTTTAATTTTCCAAAACCCCCTTTACAACTTTCCAGAAATAACGATGGCAGCCGTCGGAGGAGGAGGTGGAGGGTTTATAGGAGGAGGTGGAGGGTTTATTGAAGGAGGAGGGGGAGGAGCCCCTCTAGGAGGAGCTGGAGGCCAAGGGCCTGCCCCCCCTCCCAGAGTGTTTGTGAAATTTGCAGCCAGATATGGTCCCTTAGTATTGCTTGTCCCTCTACATGACCTTCTTGAAAATTACATAAAACATTTACCAAAATTCACCGGGGAAGGGGATCTGACCGCGACCAAACATATTAATTTCTTTGATCAATTCGCAGATATCCTAGGTATCGAACATGAAGACGTATATTCAAGGATTCTTGTCAAAACCTTTGAAGGCCAGGTTCGAACTTGGTTTTGGAGCCTACCTGCAGCATCTATATTGTCTTATGACGCTTTGGAAGATGCTTTCCTCAGACAATGGGGCAAGAGAAAAGACCATCTATATTATTTAACCAAACTTGGGTCTTTAAAAAAAAAGAATTCAGAAACAGTCATGGAATTTATTCAAACGTTCAACAAACTGTATAACAAAATCCTAGCTGAGGTTAAACCATCCCAACCCGCGGCCAAAGTAACTTTCGCCGGGGCTTTCGAACCAGATTTTGCACTCCTTTTGCGAGAAATAAGGGGAGCCACCCTAAACCAAATGTAGGATGATGCAATAGAAATCAAGTCTAATATGATGGCTTCGGTTAAGCTTAAAACTAAAGTAGAAACGGGAAACCGAGAAACTAAATTCTTTAGAGAACAAGCTGGTCCGTCAGGGTCTAATAGATCCATAGATGACAGGGTAGAAGATATGGCGAGAGTAATTAAAGAACTATCTAATAAAATATTCAGAATGGAGCTTGAACAGGCCAAAGCTGATTCTTTCCCCAAAAAGAATTTCAAGAGGAACCCCAACCCCCCGAACCAGCAAAGACAAATAAAAAATGAAGATCAAAAAATACAAGCTCCCTTAAAGAATGAAAATTTTATAGGAGCGAACGATTTTCAAGACTTCAGAGATTCGGATAATGATGTCATGAATTTCGGTGATGACTGCACACAACCATATTTGACTCGAGAATATTATGGAAAATCTCTAAACATGCAACAACCGTCGAATAAGGGTGAAAAATGTGATCATATTGACCTTTGTGAATCTCAACAAGAAACTGAGATGATAATGGCTGAGATCCAACCCATTTATAACTTAAGATCTAAGAGTAAGCCCATCTCAACTGCTCAACCCAAGAAAATCATCCAAAGAGGTTAAACTTATTAGCCTACTCCAGAAGAGAACTTATTACCCAATAGCAAAACGAAAGTAGTAAGCACAGAAGAGTCCGAAGTGGAAAAAGTTGAGACCCAAGCACAAGGAACCAAAACAGCTAATAAAATTACGTCTTCAACCAGGACCATGAGTAATAAAGCGGTCCAGACGAATAAGTTGGAAAGGAAGGATTCAGAAGTCTCAACCAAAGAAATAGACAAGGTGAGCGGAGCTTTCAGTTTTCAAAACGAGATAAATAAAATTAAGATACCAATCCCTTTGGTAGAATTAGCAAAAAACCTCGTTTATCGGAACTAGATTACCAAAGTGATGGGTGTCTCTGAGCTAGAAAGCCAGTCTGATGTTTTAAACCTGGAAGATGACAAACCTAACATCACTTTTGGTCCCCATTTTGAAGGGGCCAAAGACACCATTGCTCCCTTTTATATCACTTTAAATGTGTATGATCAATTGCTACATAATTGCATGTTAGACTCTGGAGCCTCCCATAACGTTATGCCTAAGATTATTATGGACAAATTGGGTCTCTAGATCACCAGACCTTATGGAGATCTTTACTCCTTTGACTCAAGAAGGGTTAAGTGTATGGGGATGATAAAAGATTTGGTAGTTACCTTGGTGCAGGTCCTGGTTAAGAGTATCCTGATGGATGTGGTTATTGCAGATATTCCCCCTAAGTATGGCTTACTGTTATCTAGGTCATGGGGAGCCAAGATGGGGGGTTCTCTTCAATTGGATATGACATTCGCCACAATTCCTGTGTTTGGTGGTCATTTTACTCGGTTTTACAAAGAAACGAGATTAGCCTATACGGTAAGAGACCCTCAAAACCCGAACAATTTCCCTATTTACATTACGGATCAAGATTTAGGAAATTGTATCTTATCTTTTGATGATGGTTTAGATGGTTGTTAGGAGGAAAATGATATAGAGCAGGAAGAGTCAAGTTATATGACAGAGGATCTGTGTAGTACCGGTGTCTGGAAAATGTATTTTGACGATGCCTCATCTTGTGAAGGGGCTGGTGCAGGAGTGATTTTAGTGGCTCTCGAAGGAAAGTTCGTGGCTCCTTTTTCCTATAGACTGCAGTGGGATATAGATTACACTAATAACGTATGTGAATATGAAGTGTTGGTCTTAGGATTAGAGGTTGCTAAGAAGCTAAAGATAAATAACTTAGAGGTATACGAAGATGCAGAGTTAATAGTCAAACAGATAAATCGACAGTACCAAGCCAAGCATCCCAGATTAAGATCTTACAGGAATTGCACCTGGGATCTCATGGAAAACTTTTTCTCGTCCGTAAATGTTCACTTCATCTCACGCGCAGAGAATTTACACGCTGACGCATTGGCTAAAGCAGCTTCAACCTTCTCTCCTCCCATGACTTTCAAATTGAAGTATCACATTGAAATCAGACACAGACCATCTATACCAGACAATATCTAGCACTGGTAGGTCTTTGAGGATGACGAACAAATTAAGAAGTTTCTCGAAGTAGTGGGTGAATTCTTCGAAACGCATGCAGACCAAGAAAACCAAAATGACCCGATATGGATCATGCAAGAAGGGGAGTATCCTAAAGTTTTTCGAGAAAAAATTGTGGATCATCGTATGGTGGTCCTTAAAAACAACCAGATTCCAAAAGGATTGATTCCTTTAGAAAGACTTTTTGATCAAAACAACATACCTGTGAAATCCACCTTACAACCCTAACCAGAAGAAGTGGAGGATGGCGATATAGGAACCAAAGAAGAATCCAGGGTGGTAAAAATATCCAAATTCCTCCCTCCCGAAACAAAAATTAAGTATAAAGACCTACTCAGACAGTATAAGGATGTTTTCGCCTGGTCTTATGATGAGTTAAGAACATATGACACTTCTATAATTGATCACAAGATACATTTAAAGCCTGCGGTCCAACCATTCAGGCAAAAGCTTAGACAAATCAACCCCCTTTTGTTACCTATGATCAAAAAAGAAGTTAAGAAGCTTTTAGATGAAAAAATAATAGTACCTCTGAGATATTCAGACTAGGTAGCAAACCTAGTCCCGGTCAGGAAAAAGAGTGGGGAAATCAGACTGTGTGTGAATTTCCGAAACTTAAATAAGTTGTCTCTCAAGGACAACTATCCGCTGCCCAAAATGGACCATGTGTTAGAAAAGGTAGTTGGAGCCAACTAAATGTCTATGATCGACGGGTTCTCTGGTTATAATCAAATCGCCATGAATGAGCAAGACAGAGAAAAAACTGCTTTCACCACACCATGGGGTACATTCATGTATGACAAAATGCCTTTTGGTTTGATGAATGCAGGGGCCAATTTCTAGCGCGCTCTGGACATCACTTTCATAGGAGAAAGGGATAACTTCGTAGTCATTTACCTCGATGATTTGATGGTTTTCTCTAAAACCGATGAAGAACACTTGATACATCTTAAACAAACTTTCGAAAAATGCCGCAGGTTTGGTCTATCTTTAAACCCAAAGAAATCACATTTCGCCATGTGGGAAGGTAAGCTTTTGGGTCATATCGTATCTAGGGATGGAATTAGGATTGATCCTAAGAGGATTGAAGCAATAGATACTATAAATATTCCCAGAAATGTAAAAGAAATTCAATCTTTCTTAGGTAAAATTAATTTTTTACGAAGATTTATCCTTAATTTCTCTGAAATTGTAAAACTAATCATAGGTATGTTGAAAAAGGACAATGAATTAAAATGGACAACCGAGGCCAAAGCATCATTTGCACATATTAAGAGAGTCATAAGCGAGGCACCTGTGTTAGCAAACCCAGACTATCTGAAATATTTTCTTGTTTTCTCATTTGCCTCTGAACACACTATCTCCGCGGTGCTCCTACAAAAGAACGAAGAAGGAGTCGAACAACCGATCACCTTTTTCAGCAAGAGCCTTAGAGATGAAGAACTGAAGTATGATATAATAGAAAAATAGGCTTATGCCATGGTAAAAGCATTAAAGGCATTCATGACATATGTGCTACACTCAAAGATAATTGTGTACGTGCCTACCAGTTCTGTGAAAGATATATTGGTACGACCAGACAAAGATGGAAAAAGAGGGTGATGGCTCGCCAAAATCCAAGAATTTGATCTGGAAGTCAAACCGACCAAATTGATAAAAGGGAAAGGCCTGGCCAAACTCTTAGCTGAGTCAAATTTCAGAGCCCTAGATATCAATTGCCTACAGGAAGGTGATGAAGACACGAACCTGAATGAGCTGAATGAGGAAACAGGTCCAAAAAATATCGAAGAGAAGTTCATATCGTCAGGCTGGTACAAAGACATAGTGTTATACCTGCTAACTCTAAAATGCCTAAATGAGCTATCACCATCAAAATCCAGAACTTTAAAACTCCATGCAGTTAAATATTGTATCTCTGAAAGTCAGCTATATTGGAAAGATCCACTCAGTTTCCTGTTAGTCTCTTTAGTCGAATCGAAAACTCAGCGGGTTATAGACGAATTTCATGAGGGAATTTGTGGGGGGCATCACGCTTGGAGAGATACAGCTTATAAAATTCTGAGGGCTGGGTACTACTGGCCAAAACTTTTCTCAGACATCAATGCCAAAGTCCGATCCTGCAACCCTTGTCAACTATTTGCAGGTAAACAGAAGCTCCCGGCACTGCCTTTAGTTCCAGTCAAAGCAGAAGCCCCATTTTAGCAATGGGGTCTAGACTTCATAGGCGAGATTAACCCCCATTCCAGTGCTCAACACAAGTGGATATTAACCGCAACAGATTATTTTACTAAATGGGTGGAAGCCATTCCAACCAAAAGGGCAACAGACTCGGTGGTAATAGATTTCTTAGAAGACAACATTTTGTCTAGGTTTGATTTCCCCCGAAAGATAGTTACAGACAATGTCCGAGCCTTTAGATCTATGGCTATGATCAGCTTCTGTCAGAAGTATAACATTATCCTTGGCCATTCCATAGCATATTATCCCCAGGGAAACAGATTGGCCGAGTCATCTAACAAGAGCCTGGTAAATATAATCAAGAAAGTATTGGATGAAAATAAAAGGTCTTGGTATGTGCACTTAAAATATGCCTTGTGGGCGAATCGCATAAGCACAAAAAGGTCAATCGGCATTTCGCCTTTTCAGATGGTACATGGGACCGATGTCATGCTACCTATAAACCTAGCACTCTCAGTGATGAAGTTATGGAAAGATCGAAATAAAGAACCCAATCATGTCACCAGGAGAATGAATCAGCTGATTGAGGTTCCACATCATAGAGTCGAAGTAGATGAGAAGCTGCAGAAATACCAAGATGATATGAAGGCATTATTCGATCACAAAACAAAGGACAAAGATTTCCTCCCAGGTGATTTAGTGTTAAGGTGGGATGCAAGAAAGGAAGAAGCGGCAAAACAAGGTAAATTTGACCACCTCTGGTATGGGCCATTTAGGGTCTCGGCTCTAGAAGGGAAAAATTATTTCCTACTGGAAAATACAGACGGTGAAATCCTCAATGCCCCTGTGAACGGGCATTATCTGAAGCATTATATGACGTAACAGTCGCCTCCCCCCAAAAAAAAAATTAATTTTTTTTTTAATTTTTTGTATACTTATATATATGTTTTGTATACATGTACATATTTTCCATTTACCCATCGCTTTTTGATTTTCTTTTCTTTCGTGAACTTTCAACACTTTTCGGATAGCCCTGATAACCTTCGTATTTGCCTCTTAGAGGGTCCCAGCTACACACAAAATAAGCAGGACAAGTAAACCAAAAGAGGGTGTCAGAAATAAATCGGCTTAAACAGGTGATACCCAAGAAATTTGATATTGTGCAAAGAAATTGAAAAGAAAAAGTATAGATGAGATTTTCTAAATGACTATTAGAGAAAATCGAGGTAACCTCATTCAAATTGCAATATCGGCCGAACTGATAAATGACAGAGTTGTTTCCTTGTTTAATTGAAAAATTAAGACAAATTAAATAATTCACCCCATTTAAAAGCAGTCAATCAAAGTAAAGTATCCCCAAAAATATCTACAAGAGTTAGTTTTGAATTTTTGACCTTTGTATTTTCAGTTAGTAAGTCACTACCTGGCATCCTTTCTATCTTCGAGTTTACCTTTTAAAGGTCACCATCCTTCCATTTCATATAAGAAGGGATAACAGTTTTTCGTTTCAACCTCGTGAGCTTCAAAGCAGATTGTGGAAAGAAAGCGGGTCCTCACAACTACTCGATCCCCTGCTAAACTAAGGAACATTTATAGTAATCCTAACTTTCCTAGGTTTTTCAACGACATCAGAGGATTGAAGCTTGCTAAAATAGAATTCCCTAAGAAAGTTATTTTCCCTTTTCTCCCTAAGAACGAAGGTGTTGTGAAGGTCAAGGGAAGGTTGGTACCGAGTAATCAAACTAAGTTGATAGACCTATAATGCAAAATATTACACAGATATCAGCCCTGATACAAACAGATTGCCCCCATCTTTGTGCTCTAAAAAGAAAATTATAAGACAGGTGGTGAAAGGAAATTCATAAATGATTGCCCCCACCTAGTCCAAGAGACGATGAAAGGAAATTTAGAAATGATTGCCCTCGTCTCAGCATTTAAATGCACGAATATATTCCGAAGTGGTGAAAGGAAATTCAGTAAAAGGAGCCAGATAACTTCATCGGGGTACTGAACAGGCTCGCTGGCAGTGAAGCAATATCTGAGATATCTATAAGGTTGTTATACATGAATATCACTCTACTCCGGTAACCAATTCTTCTTAAAAACCTGATCTACATCCCAAGTTCAGACGAGACTTCCCAATTAAAAACATATAATCTTCTTCTTTTGATGCAAGCTGATAGCCGCAAGATCTGTTGGGTCTCCTAGAACTGTTTTGATTGTCTTAAAGCAGACCTGAATTTAGTAGCGGGAAAGGGAAAGTCGTGAAAGGGACTACAGCTAAGTTAAATAAGAGTATCTGAGTTTGAAAAAGATTTTCAAGGTAAGGAACGAAGTCTCTTTCCCCCTTCGATACTTTGTTCTCAGGAACCTTTTCGCCTGATTGAAGTTATTGACTCCATTTACCCAATATTGGCACGTAGTCTACTATTCTTCCCACCTTACAAGAAAGTGGGATCCCTAGTTGGAGCCTATGTTGGAGCCACCTTTGTTTTTCTAGCCCACCACAAATTTCATTTTTTAATGCTCGAAATCGAAAGAAGGTTTTCGTATTTTCCGTCTGTGGTTTCAAAATCTCTGAATCTTTATCACGCAAACAACGATGATTATTGTACTCTCGAGGTGAGTCCTACCTTTCGTAAAAATGTTCTTTTTTTTCTACCTCGGGATCTCATAGGTCGGATGCTATAAATCACGTAGTTCACACGTCCCGAGCAATGAAACGACAAAATCGTTCTAATTTTTCACCCAGGGCAGTAATGGGAGTAGAGTTTTTCTAAACCATGAGTTAAATGTCATCGGGTTTTTGGACCTCGTTGCTCACCAAATCCAAAAGTTTATTGTCGTAGCCCCGATAGCCGAGACCACGAAGTCCTTATTTTAGTAACCCATGTCAAGGTTAAAAGTAAAAAGATAAACCATGGCAACCTTCTGTCAGCAATTCGCCACTTGGTGTTTTCTTTTTTAAAAGTTACACGGTCTAAGCCCTGACTCGCGAAATCACAATAAGGATATGAACGTAATTAATTAATCACTTAATCCAAGTTTATATTCCCTTTTAATTAAGTCGTATTATCGCGATCTCGTGGTTTCGTAGCTCGGCATGCAAATTTCCTGGAAACTTACCTTCGAAGCTCCGAGTCGCGATATGGCGAATATAAGTAATTACGAGGTCAATTAAACGCCTAATCACAATTGTGGTTTTGTTAACCAAAATGGATCATCACAAATTTGGGGGTTAGAGGTTCAAAGAGTTAAAGGAAAAATTCTGATACAACGAGTACCAAAACATAAATTAACATTGGTAAAACTGGATTGATTAAGCTAAATCAATATATATCCCGTGTTTTGATGCTTGCACATTTTATGAGGTAGCCTTATTCCTTCCATGCGCCAATTGAAATTTCAAACCGCCAAAATTTATGGCATTAATTAGGAAATAGGGCAAATCGACGAATAAAGATCGTATTTTTATGGCAAAATTTATTTCTAAACATGATTTGACAGACTTGTTTTGAAAGGTACTGAGTTTTCGAATATATATAAGAGCTCTGGTTCATTACAAAAAATGCATTTTCATATTACACAGAGCACATTTTCTCAGTGAGTTAACTTATGTATGTATACGTATTTTTATCGCAGAAGAGCTAAAGAGGAATCTCCAGGCATGGCCCCACGAAAAGCATCCAAGGCCAATGTAGAGGTTTCGGGACAAGGTTCGGACAATGTTGCTGATACCTCACCTCGAAGTATCGACTCAGTCCCGAATTGGTTGTTCGTTTCTGATGTCCTACAGGCCGAATTGGTGGATTATTCCGATGACATAACCACCAATTATAAGATCATCATTCAATCCGGAATGCATAAAGTAGCAGCCAGGCCACGATTTCTTCCATATTATGACATGGTCCGATGGGCATTAGACCATGTGGACATACCAACCAGAACCATCATGAATGAGCAGAAGGTCACTATCGGGACTTTTAGGCCTGAACATCTGCAAGCCATGTATAAGCTGCCCACAACGTCCGACTATACATATGGCGCTGAATTCTTGGGCGAGTTCAAATAGAAGGAATGTGTACAGTATGATAAAACCATTTCCAGATTAATAAGAGATTGGGTTTTTCATGCCGCGAAGTTCAGGGCTGACAGCCATGGCATATATTCAATAGATTCCTTAGAACCGCAGTACAAGTATGTAGCTATGATGACATGCAGGCTATATGGGAGAGAGGACACCTCACATTTTTATCTTTCATGGGTGCCTCTAATGTTTTGGGTCGCCGAAGGTAGTTCCTTCGACAGGGCGAAAATGCTGTCTGATAGCTTGACCAGTCGGGTCATAGAGTATCGGGAACAAAAAGAGAATGGAAAGGAATCTTCATTTTAAATGTTTGCATACATTATGGATGCTATGTGTTTTTTAACACCATTTCCCTTAATGAGTTGGAGTTGGACCCCAAGAGAAGATGAGCCTATCCACGTTTATCATGTGAAATTGTGGGAAAAAAAAGCGGCAAATTTCATGTATGAAATCTTCAACTGGGTGATGGTGCCCCTGCATGTCACTATTTTCGGTCACCCGCCACCTAGGATCTCGGACAATATAGTGACAAATTTGAGCAGCGTAGCCGACTGGTATGTAGAGTCCGAATTTTCATACCTCAGAGTTTTCGGGGCTTTTGTTCCCTCGCATGCATTGCCATTGTTCATTCCCGACAAGTTGGCTTGTCGTGAGGTTGCTAGACAAACAGTAATTGGTGGTATAAGCAAGGAGCTTAAGGGATACTCAAAGAAGGTATGGCCACCTTTTCTTGTTCATTTAAATTTATATTCTTTATTAGATTTCGGGCATGCCAAAGCTGAGGCAGCAGCCCTGGAGGACCTAAATTTGGTCCTCATTGAATACAAGAAGCATGATCCACAAAGGGTTGTGAGCAATCATTTGGCCAATTGTGGGCTCAAGAGATTTGAGCATGAGAATTCACCCTCGGATGACATTTTCCGAGGTGCAAGGTCTTATGCCAAGATTCTAGCTCAGATACAAACCTTGGCACCCGAGGAGAGAGCCGATGTTTTGAAGTTCCAAGAACATTGACGCAGTTTTCTGCCCGTAGTGTTGTGAGGTGAGAGTCCAAGTACGACGGAGGGGAAACAAAAAGATGCTGAAGGCTCTAAGGATGCGACTCCCTATCGGGAAAACACCAAGACAAGGGAGAGAAAACTAAGAGTTTGAAAGCAGAGATTAAGACTCCCGACCCACCGAAGAAGCAGAGTCTGGTTACTACTCCGGGAAAATCAACAAAGCAGATTGGAGAACCTATCACATGAGTTACTCCCTTGCAGTCAACTCAGGGAAATATTGACGCAGGGTGGATGTTCAATGAAGAGTTGAGGCCTATAAGGGTAGAATAGATCCCTCTGAATGAGTTCTTCTTCGATAAGAAGAGAAAGGCAGTGGTAAAGAGAGAATTCTATCAGGAAGGAGAGTCAACAGCCAAGAAATACAAAGTCATAACTGATGGGAAGGACAAGAAGAATGAACAGTTCACGACTGAAATAGTAGGGACATTAGGAGCATATGCCTCGACAAATCAATTTTTAGTCGGGCTTTTGAAAGACCAACTTAAACGAAAAAATCGCCTCATCAAGACCCTTGAAGCCAGACTAACCACAGCAACAGAGACTGCCAAAGACCAGGCGAGCTTAGGAATAGAGCAGGCTAGGTTGGCCGATAAAAACGAGATAGAGCTACTCAAGACTAAGTTTGAGAAAGAACAGTTGGTGGTCCGGGATGGTCAGATGCAAGAGAGCCAACAAAATGATTTGATCAAACAGCTACAAGCTAGGGTGGAGATCACCAAAAGTAAAGTGATAAATATCGGGATGTTCCAATCCTAGGCAATGGAGATTTCGAGCAGAGTCTCTACGGCCCAACGAAATTTACTCGCCAAGGTAGAAGCAATCCGGGACAACTGTTTGCTAGTCAACCAGGTTTTGTAGAACTTATCTGCTAGAGAAAGGGAAGCTGGAGCAGCACGGGTCACCTTCCAAGAGGCTGTGATAGCCACAAACAACAGGGATTCGGGAAGTACTCCCAGGTTCACCATTTCAGAGTAGACCAGAGGAAACATTCTATTGAAAGAATGGGAGCACAACATCTTGGAAAGCAAGCTACAAGCCAAAAGGGTAACAAATGCCTTGGAAGAGGCTTTCAGTTCTATAGATGGAAATCTGCTAGGCATTGATAACGGAGGTAGTGCTGAGGCATTGATTCAAATGAATATGGAAAAAATCTCGCTTGATTTAAAGGAAAGAGAAGAAAGGGATTCGGTCGAGATCTCCCAAGTGACTATGGCAGACATAGTCCAAATAGACAAATGTATGATCAAACCAAGCGCGCAATTATGCGCTATTGACATCATAGACAGACAAATGGAAGACAGGATGTCGCAATTAGCTCGAGACTGTTACTCTTTTGAAGCCAACTGTCAAGCAGAACCGTCGAGGCTGATATCTCAGTTGGTTGAAATATGTGTCACCTATACCGAGCACGCGCGAGGACAAACATCTGGCACCAAGTGAAGACAAAGAAGAAGAAATGGAGTGACTGCCCTCCTCCCTATTATAACCGAAATTTTTGTAACGATTGAGATTCTATCTTTTTGTAAAACTGTATAAATATACCATACAAAGAAGAAAAAAAGGTTGGACCTTTTTGTGTCGATTGTAACAGAGTTTTTACATTTTGAGAGTTAATACAAAGCAAATCTGAAGATTCTCAATTATGTCACGACTGTGTTATGAGTTTGTTTTCTT
>JASDQU011402970.1:21614-34512 GCA_032191745.1 Picea mariana | reverse complement strand
TTCAATACATAGGCCAATATTAAATGTATACATACATGCATTCATTCATTATTCTATTTTAGAGCACAAAGCATGAAAACACTTATCAGAACTAGAAGATGTGATGCCACTACTGAAAGGGGTTCCCGTTTCCACCCAACCAGAGGCTCAATCATTCCTAATGGATTTACCACTGGCCACCCCCGAGATAGACCATGATGCTTTGAGATTGAATCTTTTCTTCTAGCTCAATGGAAGTTAGGGACAAATTTTACTCTCCTTCTCCTGGCACAGAAATATATAGGGATGAAGGTTACTCTCCTTCTCTTGACTCATTCATAGATAGGGATAGAGGTTACTCTCCTTCTCCCAAGTTAGTCTCTATTTCTTTCGATCAGAACACACTCTTTTCATAGTTCTTACTCAAACCTGAGAGTTCAGTCCCTTGTCTCTGCACTCTTCGCAGGTCTTCCTCTACCCACCACGCCTTCCTTTCTTGCCTTCCTCAACAATATTATGTGTGGCCTGAATTCATAGTCCATGGTCAGGTCTAGAAGCCTTACAGATGGGTAGTCTTTCCCATCCCCTCATTAACTCTTGAGGAGGTCTTCCCACCTAGTAGCCTGATTGTAATTCATTCCTGGGTCAGAGGGTAGTTCTGATACTAGGAAATTAAATCCAGCAAAGTACTGGTCTGGTGGAGGTTAACACAACCATTCTTGGTCCCCTTCACCATCTCTTTCATAGAATTTTTGGTATCTCTTAGCACACCCCCCTTCCAGCAATCATGCAACACTTATTCATTTTCTAGTAAATAACAAAATTTATAGTCATCTACCTTTTATACAAAGCTCCATCAAATAAAACATTCACACATATTGAGTTTTCCATAGTCTCTTGGCCAATATAGTTATATTTAGAAACTGGGGGGAACATGGTGTTACAATTCCCTCCCCCTTAAAGGAACATCATCCTTGATGTTCTATCTGTCAACGTGCTCTGTATATACAGAAGTAAACAAAAATGCATATGTTTGTCTCATGTCATCTTCCATTTCCCACATAGCCTCATTTGGTTCAAATTGTTTCCACTGCACCTTGACCTATGCAATGGTTTGGTTCCTGAGTGAGGTTTCTTTCCTTTCTAGTATGCATTGAGGTTATGGCAAGAATTGTTCCTCTAACTCCACCTGGATCACAGAAAATTCAATTATATGATTAGAATCATGTACATATTTCTTCAATAATGAAACATGGAAAAAATTATGTTCCTTTACTGTGGGAGGAAGTGCTAGCCTATAGGCTATAGGTCCCACTCTATCTAAAACTTCAAAGGGTCCATAATACCGAGGTGCCAACTTGAAACAAGCTCCCATTCTTAGGGAACTCTTCCTGGGCCTAACTTTGAGATAGACATGGTCTCCTGTCTTAAACTCTCTAGGATTTCTCTTTCTACCGTCGTAACTCTTTTGTCTATCCTGAGGAATTTTCATATTTTTCTTTATCTGAATCACTTGTTGTTCCATTTATTTCAACATGTTGGGTACAATTGTAATTCTATCCACTAGATTAGTCCAGCTGATTGGAATCTTGCATTGTCTACCATAGAGGGCTTCCAAAGGGCTCATCTTTAATGACTCTTGATAACCGTTGTTGTAGAAAAATTCTAGCAATGGCAGGTAGTCTTCCCACTTCTTAGGCTGATACATTACATGCATCCTTAACATGTATTCTAATATTTGGTTTAATATTTCTGTTTTTCCATCAGTTTGGGGGTGATAGGTTGTGTTAAACAACAATTTAGTCTCAAAACCAACCATCAAGGATTTCCAAAAGCTTGAAGTGAATTTTGTGTCTCTGTTAGATACAATCTCCCTAGGCATGCCATGCAGTGTGAATATCTCCTTCATTAAGATGTTGGCAATATCTATTTCCTTGAAAGTTGATTTGATAGGGATGAAGTGAGCAGACTTGCTCAATTTGTCCACCACTACCATGATGGCATCATTATGCTTGGACGATTTTGGTAATCTGGTGATGAAATCCATGGAGATGGTTTCTCATTTCCATTATAAAATTAGTAGAGGTTGTAACAACCCTATTGGGTGTTAGTGTTCTTCCTTAACTTGCTGGCATTCTAGACACTTAGCCAAATAGTCAACTATGTCCTTTTTCAATCCAGGCCAATATAATTGTTTCCTAGTTTCCGTGATCATTTTTTGATAACCTAGGTGACCAGTATATTGTCTCTTGTGTAGGTCATCCATTATGAACCTCTTCAAGTTGTCACAACTTGGGATATACAATTTGTTTTTGTAAGTCAGCAGGCCTTCATCGAGCATCTCATAGCCTTCATACTTTACCCTTGTAGTCTCTTTCCTTAGTGTTATCACTGAAATTTCATCTGCAAATGGTTACAAGAATCCAGCCTCTTCAAACAACTATTAGTTCAACCATGGACCAAAATTGACCAAAAATGCATTTCCAAAATTCCCAAAACTATACAATCAACAATAAATCAGCATGCGCTAAGACTGCACAAGGAGCACATGCACATGCGCCATTCAGAAATGAAGGAAAAAGAACATATGCACACGATGCGTGACTGTGGATGCAAAAACCTGTGCATCCCTCAAAACGATGCATTTATGATATTTGTCGGCCTCCCACCCACTTCTGGTTCAGCTTCCAAGTCGATTTGACATCCAAATCTCGGTGAATCCGGATGGGTGGTTGGTCAAATACTTAAGGGTGCCCTAAATGGCCCCTTGTTCACACTAAAAGTTGGTTGAATAATGCCTCAAAGTTATGCTATAAAAAGAGGCCATGGGTGTACTACATTTTCAAGGAATTCATTTGCATTGTTATGCTACTAATATTCTCTTGGAGGATCCTCTTTCCTCATCAAGAGCATGCTAGCATCATTTCAATTAGCCATTCATATCACCTCTAGATTGAATGTTTTTTGGATTCTCTTCACCATTTCATTTTAGTTCCTTATTTGTAAGAAGAGCTCAATATTTGGGGGTCCAAGAGCCCTCCCTTGGAGGAAGAGGGGACCCAAAGTCTCCCTTTCTCTTTGGTGCTTGCTTTCCACTAATACAATCCTTTCCATTGGTGGCATGAGACTTGTTTGTTTCTTATTCTAATGTCCTTATGCACTCTAGTTTAATTGATTTTATCCTTCTTAGTTTACTTATTTTATTATATTTTATGCTTTACACTTTTAACTCTTTCCTCTACTACTGCCTTGCCTAGCTGACCCAACTGGGCTTGTAAGCACTCTTATCTTTCTCATTTAGGTGACAAAAGAGGTGCAACAGATTGGCGACTCCGCTGGGGAAAGGTATCATTTTCCTACCCCATTTGGGTTATTTTATCTCTTCCTTCTATTTATTTAATCTGTAGGTACTATAACCGGCCCAAGCCGACCTGCAATAAGTCAAATTCAAAGTTGAGTTGAGAGAATTTCGTTCAAAATTTTCTTCACGGTCATTTGTCAGACATGCATGGGTTTTTCAAACCATAGGCATGTCTTTAGTGCATGTGCATTGAAACCATTGTTCTGCACAAAGCACCCTTTGCACCTGTACCCAAAGGTCACTTTAAACCTGCGCATTGGTGTCATTTGCGCCCATGTCTACTCTAAGACCCGTGCATATGCTCAGAAAATTACACATTGTAAGGTTTTGTGCTCTATGGAGGGCCCATAGACTTCTTAAAATTGATTCCATGCATATTGCAATCTGCACCACACTTACATTCCCTCTCCATATAAAGGGATTAGTCAAAACATAGGCACTTAGGGGTTAAAATAATTATTTTTCCTCTTTTTGTTTGTCATTTTTCCACATGGATGGCTTACTTTGACTAAAGTTAAGTTGGGATCATTCTACATCACATATAAAACTTGCATTGGGATGAGAAATTGGATATCAATCATTGAGTATGCTCTTCTCTCGTGCCCTAAAGTGATCTTGAGAATCAGAAAGAGATTGAAGGAAAATTTCATCTCTCTTAAAAAGACAAAAATATTTAGCATAGGACAATAGCCCCTTCAGGACTCCTCTTATTTTATTTTTCAAACACATCTTAAAATTGTAAGGGCCCATACAGGCCCACATGCTACAAAGATAGGATAGTGATTGAAGTTTACTTTATTAGATTAAATCACTAGGGAAGTTTAAAGGTTTTGTAATGGGTCCATACATGCCCACATATGCACAATCTAGGATAGTTTCAAATCTTTCTTAGATTAAATCACATTAGCGAGTTAAAGGAATAGTAAGGACCCACATGTGCACATGCTAGTTTCCTGGGGACTTTAAAATTCTACAAGGTTGTACCAATGACATTTAGTTAATTAGGTAATCAAGACTTGTAAGGACCAAGTGAAGTCCACATGAAGCAAGGTGACACCTAATTTATTAAAAATATTGGCACACTTTCACTTGTTCACACACAAAAGTCACTACTCAGTCACATAGTTTTTCATCTCTAAACGTGGAGGTTGAAGTAAGTTTCCTCCAAAGGGATTTCGAAATACCCCACCCTTTTCTTGATGAAACTATCCATTTCCCCTTAATTTAACGAGATTGGATCACACCCCCAATCTCTCAAACAATCACATCTAAATTTTTTTCTAAAAAATCACTAATTTTTTTTCCACAGGAGGTGCCAAAAGAATTTTTTTAGTCTAGGTAGGATTTCGGGGATAGGCATCCAAATAACTCCCCATTATCTGGTTCTCACATCTTCAAACAATAGAAGTTGTCAAATAGGGAACTCTAAATCCTCCAAGTCAAGTGTTCCTACACCATAAGGTGGGGAGATACACGTGAAGGGTTGAAGGCCGAGGTCCGGTTGTTCTGTGCATCCCCCCTTGAGGCACCCACCTCTTGGACGGGATCCAGCCCGTGACCAATTTCTTAGGCTAAAAATCTAAATGTCACACTTTGACCGAGGTACCTAGTGACCAAATTTTAGGACATCTACCTAGGTGGCAATTGTGGGCTTCAATTGCACCTTGATCAGATTTTGTGTGGCTATTGGGAAATATCGCCAATTCTTTCAGGATATGCACCCTCTACCCCTCATTATAACTGATTAATTCATCCTTCACTAGTTCCTCTTCTGGTGGCTTCAGACCCTATTGTTGAGTGCTATTGGAAGGTCCAGTGTTGTTTGAGAGGAAGGGCATTACATATTTTAGGACACGAGCATTTTTTTTCTTTGTTCTCCCACGCGGACAAAATCCACCTAACCACATGTATGCTTCTTTATTTTATGTATGTTGTTCTTTTTACATACGACTGTGAGATATATTGTGGAGGTCCAAGTTATACAAAATCTCTTGTTCACTAAATTTTCTCTCATCACCATTTGTACACATCCACTTTGCTAGTCAGACATCATTGGGGACCCACATAATCCCCGTCATTCCATATGCTTGATAAATCTCCCTCCCATCCTTGGGGGAGTTTCTAGTCTTGCCAACTCATCGATCATACTTTACCACACCCCTATAAGTGCTACTTTCTTGGGATCATCTTTGCTTGGTTCCACTTTGCTTGGGTCCACTTCCCAAGGTCCAACACCCCCACACTCTCCTTTACACAAAAGCAGGGAGCCAACTTCTTCTCAAGCGGGGAGTACAAACCCACCTCTTCCCCCTTAAGGTTCAGGTATGCAAAAAAATCACATCGTGGTTGGAACCAATCCTCCACCACCACCTCAGATGCCATACTTGGCTTCCCTCAACATACTGGATTTGACTAAACTCACCAATGATCCTATATTACACAACCCCACATGGACTGTAATGCCTACCAAACTGCCTTCAGACATCCCCAAGTTTGAAGGAAAACCGGGAGACGATCCCACCAACCATATCATGACCTTTCACTTATGGTGCTCTTCAAACATCCTCACGGATGATTCCATCCGATTAAGGTTATTTGAATGTACACTCACTGGCCCATAAGCTAAGTGGTATGTAGAAGAAAAATATGGGTCCCATGTGACCTTTGAATCCTTGGCCAAGGCATTCTTGACCTTCTTTCAACTACCAATTCATCATGACAATGGCCTCAAACTACTCTCAAAATTTAAATAAACCTTTTCCATGCACATTTCTCACCACATTCACAAATGGCATCGGCGACATAGTCTCTGCAAAGCTGAAGCTACTCCACATTGCACAACAATGTCTCAATTAGTTCCTCAAATCACTTTTTTTCCTCCTTGCCAAAGACGTAGCCACCACCTTCCCCCAGTCTGAAGAAGAATCCATTAGCAAGGCCCAATAGTTTGAACTCATTTACTCACAGTCAGGGTACTTGTATACATTCCTACTTGATTCCACGAGACCTGTGCCATTCGGCCAAGACAAACATGGGATGTCTCACTCAAAGGATGGATTGATTGGTACCACTACACACCACAATTCACATCCCCAACAACCACCAATGTATGGCATACCTCAATATCCACCAGGATATGGCATACCCCCTTATTATAATCCTCCCCCTTATCCACAACCATACCCCTTAACCTTTCCTCCACCCACCAGTGGACCACCTCCAACACCCACAATACACCCCGCAGCCCAACCTAGTTCTGGTACCCCCTCTACCTCTGCTTACACCCTAAACACTAGTGAAAGCATCACCCCTTCCTACAAATCCTATGGATCATTACCAAAAAATAATCCATACTTTCCTTTCCCTGGCCCCCCTCATCCCATACTTCCCCACACGAACAACCACATGCTGGGGTTAATTTTTTCAACCCTCTCCCATTCAGCAGTATCAAAATTTTAAACAGCTAAATACGGCTAATCCCTCCCACTAGTCAAACAATTCTAGGAAGAAAGGAAAAAATTGAAACAATAATAATCTCGGACCAGGAGGAAATCAGAGCCAACCCCAGCTGAACCAACCTACCGGGGGTAACCAACACCACGGGAACCAAAACTCCCAAGGGAGAAATAACAACAAACACCAAGGAAAGAACAACAACAATATTCAGACAAACTTCCCTTGTGCCCTTTGCGGTGAATATGGCCATAATACTCACCACTGCCCCCAAATAGCCAACTTTAAATAGATGAGAGAATCCATAAATGGACCATGTCCCCCAGTACCACTTGCCCCCCAGCAAGCCCCACAACAATATGTGCAACACCCACCCTTGGCCACGTTGGAAAACCCCATACCACATAAATGGGTGATGAACACCCAACATGAGATGCAACCTACCCCACCACTGGTAGGACCATATCACAACCTGGGCACTTCTGCAGATCGAACTATCATCCTCACTAGTGAGGAAGAAATCCTTCTACAAACGTGCGGTTGTCAATACAGCTCACCCTCTGACCCTACTCCCACTACTTCAGAGGAAAACCTAGTCATGATTGGCCCAACTTTGATGATTCTGTGCCCTAATACTAAAACACCTCTTCACATCCCTAACATCTCATTGCGCAGGAATGTCCACAACCTTCAAGCTAGGGAAGCCCACAATTATAATCTGGTCGATGACTTGGCACAATCCCTTGCTACCATGTCAGTATTATAAGTTCTTCAAACATTTCCTACTCAATGGAAATCATTACTTTCCACCCTAGGGGTAGTCGACCCTACTGATACTCGACTCATCACATTTGATCTCGACAGTGGAGAACCCCGTCTCCCCACTCTTGTCACTTTTCAAATAATGGTTAAAATTTGGAATATCACAGTCTACTGTTGCATTATCGACGAAGGTGCATCCACTTGCATCATATCCAAAACCGTATGGCAGAAACTTGGCTCTCCAGAGCTAATACCCTCCTCCATTACTCTGAGGGATTACGACGAACAACCCTCATCTCCCGAGGGGCTCTTCCAAAACATCCCCATCGAACTCGGGGGGAAAACCATCCTTATTGACATTGAGTTTATCGATGCCCCACTCGACTATAATATTTTGTTTGGTCTTAGCTACATGTATGCTATGAAGGAATTTGCTTCGTTCGTGTTTTGAACCATGATGTTTCCCCATAACGGAAAGATCATTACCATCGATCAGGTATCACATTATGAGCCTAAGCCTTCATCCAACGTCGACAACATCCTCCCTTTTGTCCACACTAATCCAGACACCTATCCACTCATCGAGATGGGCCCTAACATTTTTAAGGACCCATCCTTTCTAGGGACATACCATGGAGCACGATTGCTCATCCATCCCTCAACACAAGTATGTGTCATTTCCACCAACATAACAAAAACTGAAGATACTCTCCCTCCCACTGAGGCCTCTTTCACCCCTGACATCCCACTAGTCCAAGAATACCTCCCTCAGGAATCTCCTAGAACTTGTTCAGCTCTACCCGTTCCTGATCTTCCCCTCCCCTAGGGCCATATCCCAGTTTGGGAAATAGTCCCCCAAGCCATTACCCAAATCCCTTTCTTCTACCCCCCACTAGGTGTACAATATTTCCAGGTAGCCGCAATGCTCACCCTTCGTAACATGTTGTTAGCAATCCCAATATGGTATCTACATCCACCTGAGATGGTCCCTCAACCATCCCTCCCTCCCCAACAAAAGGAATCTCGATGTAGATTCCCATACTTACCCTCACCATCCCACCCACTCACTAGCACCCCTGCTACAACTGGGGGAAAATGGAAAAAGAAAGAGCCCACTAATCCACTTCCCCCACATGTCCAAACTCCTTGCGCACTATGCAAGAAAGACAAACACCCCACCAACAAATGCCCATCTCTACCCGAGATACGCAATCTAATTCAACTCCCTCGAGCAAAACCACCACTCGTCGCTTCATCCATTACTGTCATTATCTCCCCTAACATAAATAGCAAAGGATTGTGAACCAAATTTGCATGTGACATCTGTTCAGAATATGGCCATTACACACACCATTGTCCATCGTTACCTCAATTCCGATAGATGCTAACAGTCGTACGCCAAAGATTTCAGCAAGAACCCACCCCAACACATATCATTGACATCCATTATGTCATGACCTTAGTCAACGAACATATGAGATGTCCCTACTCTCTATGCGAATCACTTGATCATTTCACATATCAATGTCCTATGATCATTGAATAAAAGCATTGCCAACTGGCCCTAATTCAAAATCCTGCACCCCGCCCCCCCTCCAACAGGACTAGTCAGTACCCCTACCCCATCACTTTATGTGGTTCATATGTTCTCGTTAGAACATGAGGCACTACCTACTCCCCCATGGTTCTTGGATGATTTATATGAGGATTTTCCCCCAAATCCCCCTAATTCTCCAATTCATTTCCCCATGGAAATTCTATGCCCGACTACCATTTTCAACCCACCATATCTCGATATTTGGTTTATGTCGAGTGAACCATTGCAACCTCCTTGAGATACCCCCTCTACATCATCACCACAAAAAAGCAACCCCATGGTGACCATCACCAAAGTTACTCCTCTCGATCCCCTATATTTTTGACAATTTCACTATGACGAAGACATCCTTGAGGAGTTCACTAAACCCGATTGCCCATGGGGCACTCTCCACCATAGAGCACTTTTTCCTTCACAGGAAGCCTTTGCACCTCCAGACCAAAACCCCATATATGTAGTCGAAACCAAATATTTTCTCCCAATGAGGCATATAGATTGGTTCCATAAACCTATCCCTACCCCCGACACTTTTGAAGAAGGCAATATGGCCAATATTTCCCCCACCATCAAAATCGATATTTCCATTAAATTTGGGGTTGTAGAGGAAATCACCATTGGCACCACATGCTCTCCTGAAGAAATCACCGCCTACAAATCTCTCTTCCAGAAATACCGGGACATTTTTGCCTAGTCATACACAGAGATGCCTAGCCTTGACCCCTCTATTGTCGAACATCGTATAGACACCTGGCTTGATATCACACCTATCCATAAAAAATAGCGTCCGCTACACCCATCCAAAGTAGCGGCCATTAAGGATGAAATTGACAAATTACGCACTGCAGGGTTCATCTACCCCATCGCATATATGTCATGGATCTCCAACCCCATCCCTATCAACAAAAAACAGGGCACTATCTGCATCTGTACAGATTTTCGTGATCTCAATCACACCTGTCCCAAAGACAACTTTCCAATGCCCTTTATTGACCAAATTATCGATGATTGCACTGGTCACGAGGCTCTGTCCTTCATGGACAGTTTCTCTGGCTACAACCAAATTCAAATTCACCCAACTGATCAGTACAAAACCGCATTCACTACCCCTTGGGGAACTTTTGCATATCTTTTCATGCCTTTCAACCTCAAGAACGCAGGAGCCACTTTCCAACGTGCCATGACATACATTTTTCATGATCTGGCTCAAATCATTCTCACCTACTTTGATGATCTCACCGCTTGCTCCAAAAAACACACTCAACACTTGAATGACTTATGCATTGTATTCCACAGGTGTCATCAGTACAATATCTGATTGAATCCCCTCAAGTGTGTATTCTGCGTCATTGTTGGACGCCTCCTTGGATTCATCATCTCCCAACACAACATCACAGTCAACCCCCTCAAGGTCCAAGCCATCACAGAAATTCCCCCACCATGGAATTTATGCCAACTACAAAGAAGTCAAAGCTAACTTTTTACGCCACTTTGTCCCCGATTATGCCACTCGGGCACATGGTTTCCTTCACCTCTTACGTCATGATATCCCATTCCAATGGGCCGAACATGCCCAAAATGTTTTTGATGATATTAGAATGGCCCTCTCTAATGCCCCGTTAATTAGTCCACCCCACTATAACTGTGACTACATCCTTGATATCTCGGTCTCAGCCGTCTTAGTAGCAGGAGTTCTCATCCAACTAGGGGATGATGATCGTGAGCATCTAATTTACTACATTAGTAAAAATATTTCAGGGACACTCTTGAAATACAAACATGAAGAGAAATTGGCCCTTGCAGTTTCCCTCATAGTCCAGAAATTGCGCCATTACATCTTGCTTCGAACTACCAAAGTCATAGCAGATTCCAACCCCATGCAATACTTGCTCAGTCACTGAAAAATTAATGGTAAATTTTCCCGATGGATCGTCATCCTTCAGGAGTACGACCTCAAGTTTTCAACACCCAAGAGAAAGAAAGCCCTCGCCCTCACAGTTGTCCTCTCAAATCACCTGTCCACTCACTACGACAGTAGGTACAAATGAGGTAGCATTGTGGGCCCTACAACTATATATAGTCCGGTTTGCCAAAATTCCAGACTCAATTCTGGGAGCTCTGAACGTCCATTTTTTGATTCATCTTCAGCCATGAGACCAAAATCCTTCCACCTACACAATCATATTCCCCGGGCGACTTTCCACTCTCATCCGCCGGTACACATGCTCACATTCATATCTTGTTGAATAACTGTTAAATGTTCTTTATCTTCAAATATTGTTCACGTCGAGTATTCAGTTTTCATGTGTGCAGGTACTTAGTCATCCTCCATCCGTGCTACCCTTTCAGGTATATCATCGATACTGGCATGTAGTCATTCCCTCTGAATATCATTTCATCTCCAGTAACTCTCACATTTACCTATAGGGTCTATATGTTTGGCTCTATAGTACCATCACCTCCACTGCATTTTGGTACTGTCACCTGGTAGCACTCTTCCCCACATGAGTTGTCTCATTCATAGTCCCCCTTATCATTTCAACACTCATGCTTCTTTTACCCTTTAGATATGGGAGTCCTGTTAGTCTTACACATTTTTCAAGAATCAACCACATACTACTTCTCCTCATTTTTCTAAGTTACCCAATGGACTCCCATGTTACCTCATCATGGTTCTATGTTGACTGCACTTCTGTAGTATCATTCACCATCCACTTCATCCACCATTAGTTTTCCCATCTATAGATTGTCCCCCATACATTTTCCTAATACAAAAACCCGCCTATGGGGCCCCAACCCTCCACTTATTTTTCCAAGTACCTTGGGCCATCATCATGCCAAGCCATCTTACACTGGGGCACTCGTTTCTGTATCTACACAGTTGTCCCAAATTATTTTTTATTCTTTTTATAATTGTACAAACTCTTTTTTTCGCATTTTCACATCTTTATGTTGTTGCTTTTAGCAACCTTCCTTTTTCAGCAAAGAAGCCCTTGTCTCCCTTGGTTGGGGCATTTTTCACTTCCCAACACTAATGACACTATCCATAAAACCCCGAGCATCTTACAGCCCATACACCCTTTTGATCTCTATGTTTTTCCATTGTGTCACGCCTCTGGCATAACTCATCCTCGTCTAGTCGTCCCCCTGGCGCTAGATTCAGTTTTACAGTTGCTACCACTTTGCATATCTCCCCAACCAAGGAAAATCTTGAGTTTCACTGCATCTTGACTTCGTCCATATACCTCATCAGTTCCTGATCTCATCCACTGGATTTTAGAAAGTTCTTTTCTTCTTGGAATCGTGTCTCCCTTTCTATCTACATCAACACGGTTTCTAGAAGGGAGACAGTATCTTGACTCTCATTACCTTTACAATGAGGAGCCTCGGACGACACAGGGAAAACCACCATTGTTCTATGCTGTCGTTGAGCCCCATAACATTCAACTTTAACACTATCTCATGTTACAGTGGGTCTTACTTTGAGACTATTGCAGTTGTTTTATCTTAACCGAAGATGATCTGAAAATAGAAGGCTAACTTGTTATGCTATGCAAGCACCCTCTACCTCATAAAATAAATCTTAAAAGGACCTTGCTTCATGTGTTCAAATGTGCAAGTGGATTTATGTGTTAGGTTCTTGCTTATTCTTGTCAATGTTTATGTGTGATGAAAGTTCTTTGAAATGCTTAAATATGTGTTATAATCAAATACACAGCCATAAAAAGTGCAGCAAATAACACAACAAA
>JASDQU011402970.1:0-18536 GCA_032191745.1 Picea mariana | reverse complement strand
GACAACTCTTGTACCATATTTTTCATGGTTAGCAAATCATTAAACATTTCTTTGTCAAAGAGTTTAGAATTGGAAGATGTAGGAGAACTATTCAAGTCTAAAACTTCCTCCATATTTGCAAAGTAACAAACTTCAACACAATCTTGCACAAATACCAACAACTCAATCTCAAGCTATCATTGGCAAATACATGAGCAAATGAAAACTTTGCTCTGATACCAACTTGATCTGAAAATAGAAGGCTAACTTGTTATGCTATGCAAGCACCCTCTACCTCATAAAATAAATCTTAAAAGGACCTTGCTTCATGTGTTCAAATGTGCAAGTGCATTTATGTGTTAGGTTCTTGCTTATTCTTGTCAATGTTTATGTGTGATGAAAGTTCTTTGAAATGCTTAAATATGTGTTATAATCAAATACACAGCCATAAAAAGTGCAGCAAATAACACAGCAAACTCACAACAATAGCAAGATGATAAAGGAGTTCACCCCATTCTGGGCTACGTCTCCTTGAGCCTCCTTCAATGGACTTGGCTCTTTGGGATTAGAATGTAAAATGATATTTACAAGCTGCTTCTCAACTCCAATGAATGTACAGACTGTACCATTGGATTCAGAATACATAAAAACCCCAAAAATGACTGTAAAAACTCTGCAAATGGACAATGGCTCATCCAACAATGACCTCTCCTACATGTGGCCTCCAAGCTTCCCTGAACTTGAATGAGGCAAAAATACATGTAGAAGTCCTCCAATGGATCTGAAACCTATCCCAATGTGTTCAGAGCATAATAAACAATCAGAAATGACTATTCAGTCTCAGAAAATGGTTAAGTGCTCATCAGAGCAATGCCTCAAACAATGAGGGCTTTAATCTTCATGGAGCTTCCTCAAGCTTCAAATGTGAAAAAAACCTACATAAGGACTCTTCAAATGCTTGTGATAACATCACCAATGGACTCAGAACATCCAAAAACCCCTAGCTGGGCTTTTACAGCTCCTGATTTGGCCAAAAACTCATCAAGTTATGGCCTCTGCCATTTTTCCTTTCTCCAAGCTCTGTTACCTGTTCGCCATTCTACACCTGTCCAGAATGAAAACCCAGCTCTGAGCGTTTTCGCCTCCAAAACCTAGCACCCATGCGCGTCCCCGAAATTCATGCAAAATGTCGAACAGTTAGGGGAACTAAGCCCCGAATCACGGAGATAATGGGCGCATGAGGCCATGTGGCCAAGTTCCCGCGCATAAAAGGGGCCAAGAATGCCAGACTCGTTCTGGGCTTGACAAGTGGCGGTGGATGTGGTTGCATTGACCGTTTTTAAAAACCACAATAAAATAAAAACCAAACGCCAATGTAAAATCTCCGCACGCATTTCCAAACAGTGGTTGCAAGTCGTGGCTATTATAACCGTGTGGCGTATATATATATGTACCCCCATATACAACATAACCCCGCGCGCATAAACCAAACAACAGGGCATATATAATATAATATGCCACGGGTCAATTCCATTGGAAATCACAAATTTAAAACGCGCACCTTTCCATTGGGTAATGGTCACATAAATACCATAGAACCGGGGGTCAATAAACCCAAACTCCCGCGTGCTGTTTTAAAAAGGTGGATATATATTAAACAATGGAACCATATAAAAAAAATCCGCGCGCGCCCGTTGTAACATTTTGGTCATATTATAATGTAATAGAACCGTGGGCGTAACCCACAAGACCTTTCCCGCACGTGCAAAACTTTGAACGGTGGTCACGTGAAAGCGATAATATGACCAAGGGCCGGGGCTAAGCCCCGGCCCGACCCCCCGCGGGAATGCATACAATTTTGAATTCAAATCGAATGTAAAACATATACGGTTAAGAACCAAAGGCGCGGCGGGGTGGTTATAAGGACTTTGTTAAATCTTGGCACGTGGGGGAGGTCATGGGGTCGAACCCCACGACCTCCACAAAATTTTACAAACCAAACTAAACACCAGCAGCCTATAAATGGGTGCCACGTGGCAGCCCTTCATTGGGCCACGTGGCACCTTTCCATTGCCCAGAAAAACACCACATGTCGCAACATTACTCGTTCAGATGTCAACCAACCAGCGATTTCCATGTCAACTGCCAGCCACGTCATCTGTACTTCTGCCACGTCAGCACTGTACGGCCCTGCCACGTGGCAGTACGGCCTACCCAGTCAGCATCCTCTTTTTTTCCCTGTTTGGCTCGGCGAACAGACCTTGATAACTTCTCCATACGGACTCCATTTGTGAAAGTAAATATACCGCCAGAATCAGGAGAACAAGACGGACGCAATGGAACCGTTTTCGTTGCATTCCGAGCACTTTGAAAATTGAGCAAATTTTAGACCCCTGGTCCAGATTCTGATCAGAAGACCTCTGAAATTTGATAGACTATCAATGTCTGCACATTATCAACACTTCTTAGTTGATAATGTCACTAAGGAGATCCATCCACCTATCTTGTCTAGCATTGAATTTTGGTTGATCAAATAGGTGCCTCAACCCACAGTGGTGTGTCATAAGTACAAATCTCCTACCTAGGAGGTAATGCCTCCACATTTTTAAAGCATGCACTATGGCAGCCAACTCTAGATCATGGGTCACATAATTTATTTCATGCTCATTCAATTTTCTAGATTCATAGTAAATTGCACGTCCTTCTTGCATAAGGACTCCTCCGAGTCCTTCCTTACAAGAATTTGTACACACGAGGAAGTCATTATCAGGGTATGCAATCTTCAACATGGGTGCATGGGTTAGAAAGTATTTCAGTTCCTGAAATCTTTCTTCACATTCTGATGTCCAAGTGAATTTAACCCCCTTTATCTGAAGGGCAATGATTGGACAACCAATCTTGGAAAATCCTTTTATGAACCTTCTATAGTATCCTACTAAGCCCATAAAGGATCTGATATCAAATACATCCTTTGGGGTAGGCCATTCCATAATAGATCTGATCTTGTCAGGGTCTACTGCCACTCCTTCTTTATAAATAACATGGCCTAATTAATGAACTTGCTTCTGGAAAAGTCATACTTGCTAAACTTAGCATAGAGTTGATGCTCTCTTAGTACTTGTAGAACTAATTTAAGATGTTCTTCATCCTCCTCTATGTTCTTAGAGTATATTAGGATATCAACAATGAAAACCAATACAAATATATTTATAAATTTGTTGAGTACATTATTCATCAAGCACATAAAAGTGGCGGGGGCATTGGTTAATCCAAAAGGCACCATCGTAAATTCATAATGACCATACCTCGTCCTGAATGTTGTTTTGTGGATGTCTTCATCCTTGATTCAGAATTGATGGTATCCAAACCTTAAGTCAATCTTTGACAAACTGGAAGCACCCCCTAATTGGTTGAACAATTCATCGATTCTTGGTAAGGGATACTTGTTCTTTATGGTTGTCTTATTCAGTTGTCTATAGTCTATGCACAGTCTGATTGTGTCATCCTTATTTTTTAGAAACAAGGTTGGTGCTCCCCACAGGAACATGCTGGGCTAGATGTAGCCTTTGTTAATCATCTCCTTTAGTTGTAGCTTGAGTTCAAATAGATCTGGTGTACTCATCCTATAAGGCATTCTAGATACTGAAACTGCTCCTGGTGCAAGTTCTCTCGAGAAGTCAATGTCTCTTCTCGAAGGTAGACCTGGTACCTCTTCTAGAAACATGTCTTTATACTCTCTTAATATGGGGTGGTCCTATAGGTTTGGCTTGTCATCCTCAACATATTACAACACCTATATTGCATATAAAGGACATCCCTTTCTGCAATACTTTTTCATTTGAAGGGATAATATTTGTCTCACTGAGACATGCTTCTGAATACCTTGGAGGGTTATCTTTATCCCTTCTTCATTTACAAAATCTAAAGTTTTATGGTAACATTCCAACTTAGTTTTCTAAGAAACTAACCAGTACATACCAATCAAAAGGTCATAAGATCCTAGGGGAAGTATGTTAAGGGTCTCTTGGGTCGGAAATCCATCCATAATGAATTTACAAGCTGGTGTGACCTCTGCTACTTTTCTTTTGGTCCCAGTAGCTAGTTGTACCAGCCATGGCTTAACATGTCTAAATAGTTGTAGTTTACACTTTTCAATGGTCTGAGGGGCCACATAACTCATATTAGAACCAGGGTAAATTAAAATAGAAACTAGATGGTTGGCGATCATACCTTCCATCTCCACCACTGAAGCTTGGTGGTCATCTTGTTTATTATCTAAGGCTACATAAATCCATGGCATGCTCCTAGACATATCATTGACTGTGGTAGCTTCTTGGACATTGTATAGTCTCTTAATATTCTTATGTCTGTGTGGAAAATCCATCAACAAATGATATTCTCCACAACCCCAACATTTCAAGGGTTCTTTCTTTGGGTTATCAATCTTTCCCGAGGTTTCTCCAAAAGGTTTATTTCCACTCTGGGAGAGGAAATTATCTTGATAAACACTTTTAGTAGAAAGGATCATCCTAGATTTCTTCCCATAGTTCCTAAATATTGAGGATTTAAACCCGTTCTTCTTGAATCCTGAACCATTCTTCTTCTTCCAGTCCTTGCGAAGTTTTGTCTGATTCACAAACTATTCATAACAATACCTTGCCTTCCGGATAGTATCTTCTAAGGTCTTTGGCTCATCGAACTCAATCTTGTTCTGGTAGGACTGAGGTAACCCACTAATGAATCGCTACACTTTTACCTTTTCATCCTTTATGTAGGGTACATACCTTATCAACTTAAGGAAATTATGGATATATTCCTCTATGATGAGTTGTCCTAGCTTGAGGTCATAGAAATCTTTAGTCTTCCCGTCAAAGTATTTCTCTGAAAGATACTTATTCTTGAAGTATTCGACACAAATTTTCCATGATAAGTCCTTATCATGGATCCCTTTCACATTCCTAAGGTCTTCCCACCAAATGGAAGCTTTTCCATTCAGGTTGAAGAAGGCTATTCTAGCCTTCAAGTTTTTAGAGTAGTCATGGAATCTGAAGTACTTCTTTAAACTAAGAATCCAAGATTATGCTTCTTCCCCTGTCTTAATCTCTTCGTCGAAAGAGGGTGGTTTGGATTTCTTGAACTCTTCAGGCTCACGAATTTTGTAATGCTTATGTTTCTATCCTTTCCTTCGAGAATATGAGCTAGCTTTTCTACTAGAATATCCCTCGGAGTTGCCAGTTTCCTTTCCAGAGGACTCTCCCGATGAGTGTCCCCTGTCTCCAGGTTGGACCACAGTTTCGTATCTCGGGTGGACTTTTAATTCTCTTCGTATGTCATTGGTCCACCTGAATGGTTGGGTCCATGCTGCAGTTGCCTCTGTATGTCAGATAAGCTCTGCAACAATAATGCATTAATTTCCATTTGTTTTTCTTTCTCCTTTATCAATCTCTCATTTTCGGCCTTGCAACTCTGTAGTTCGTCCATGAGGCTCCTTATAGTTTCAGCCAGATCTGGAGGGGTCCCCACCACCCTCCTCTTGTTAGATTTTTTTTCTCTATTGTGGGATCTGTTATCTCCTCAAATAAATCAATCAAGTTATTTCATTTTAGGTGATAGGATGTCTTTTAAAAAAAATACATTTTTTATTTTTAAAGCTCATTTTCGAGATCTTTATGCATGTAATAAAGTGACAATAAACTTTTGTTTATTTTTTATTTGATCTAATTCAAATCTCAGGTTTCGTTGGCTTAGGCGAACATTTCGATTGTTCACTAGCCACTGAAAGCCTTAGCTTTCTGCAGCTTAAACAAAGAAATGCAGGGTTATTTTAGCCACCGAAATTGTAGGAGTGGGGGAGGAGTCAGCATGTCCTTTCACACATTTAAACAATTGGGTTTGAAGTTTTATAATTTCAATTAGCCGCCAAAAAGATAGGAGAATGAACCGTTCATGACTGGAAGCTGATCTCTGCATGATATAACAAATATTTTCAGATTGTTGTTTCATCAAACTACATGGTTACGTACCTTTCAATCATCAACCATTATTGTTTCAAATCACAAGATGCCACGATATGATGCTCGCCTCATTTTTCTCTTCCCTGTCACAGCCGAGCCGAATCTCCCTAAGTCTACGCTATGTAATTTTCTCCCAAAATCTGATTTTTCAATCACAGGTGTACAGGAGCATTGCAACAGATGAAGAAAGGAGGATCAACTCTGAGGAAAGAGCTCAATGATATCAGTTACTTGGAATCGCACTCGGAGGTATGCTAACTTTTCAGGGACGCAGGTTGCTATAATTTTTGTAAAAAATTACAGAGTTCTCACCAACAGGTGGTAGAAGCCTTTTCCCTAAATTTCGATGGAAGGAAAGTAGTCATCAGTCGAGATGAATTTGAGGTGGATGAAGACCTCATAGCCAAGGTGACAGAGCTTCCCAGGATTGGAGAGTAATGGTTTAAAACCACTACCACAAAGAATGTTGAATTCAGGTCTTACTTGAAACCAGAATGCAAGGATTTGATATGGAAGAAAGACATTCTAGTGTCTTTCCTTGAAGAGAAATGGCAACAAGTACTAAAATCCATTATGTTCTATATAACTTGCGAAGGCAGATATAATAGGGTGATGATTTACCATTTCAAACTCATGAATCATTTTACTGGTAGAAACCCACTCAATCTTCCCTATTTTCTCCATAGAAGCTTATCTAAGATGGCACATCAGGTCAAGGCCAAGCCCAATAAAGTTGCAGGTAGACTATCCCACCATGGTCTAATTAAGATTTTGGTTTGGGATTTGTTGTAGAGATGAGGCAAAGAGTGGAATTACTTCTTGTTCTGGAATGATTTTTAGACCGATGTACAGCCAGAGGGTAAAAGGAGTCCTCATTCCAAGAAGTCTTCTACTCCCAGAAGTGGAAAAAGGAGGAGGAGAGTTATCTCTCCAGTTCCAATTAATCAACCCTCTCCTTCTTGTAAGCTTAACAAAACTAAGAAGAAACTAAACTTCAATAGTGAAAAAGATAAGGCTGAAGAAGCCCCAGTGAACAAGATCATTCTTAATCTTCCTTACACCGACTTGGAGGATGAAGAACATCAGACTGAAACAGGGCACGAAGATTCAGTTACCACAGGGCATGAAAATTCAATTTATGTAGATGTTTTCATGGCAAGGTATGAAGACCTTCCATCACCTACACCTCAAGAAGAACAAGAACCACAAGTTGCAGATGCCTCATCTAGAAAAAGAGTGAAGCAGAGTAAATCAAAGGAAATCAAGAAGCTTAAGAAGAAGTTAGCTCAACAAGAAGTGCTATAAAGGGTAATTAAAACCAGATATGAAAACCTATTGAAGAAATTTGCAGAAAGCAAATCATCCTTGGAAAGATTAGCACATGAAAGCATAAAGGAAAAGAAAAAGAAGGACAAGATCGTAAAAGATTACAACAGCTTATGGAGAGTAGCTCAGGGCTTGAAGAAAAAGGTCAAGGCTTTGAGGAAGCAAGCTATGTCTCCAAAACACCAGGCTCAAGCACATGCTACTCTTGAAACCCTAGAAGAGGTGGTAGTTCAGTGCAATGAACCAGAGGCAGTCGGTAATCCTACAATCTTTTAGCAAGATGCAGAAGCCTTAAAAGATCACCCTTAAGGTGTTTTTTAGCTAAGACAAAAGGTATTTTTGAAATTTTGATAATTTCACTAAAACAGACCTTTCTGTGGCTTAGGCGAACATTTTGATTGTTCATTATCCACCGAAAGCAAAGCTTTCAGTAGCTGATTGGTCTGAATTATGTCTATTCTAGCTACTGAAAGCACTAATAGGGAAGAAAGTTAATATTTATTCACAGATCCAAGTTTTCCTTATCTAGAAGCCTCAGGAATGGTTCTAATCGATAGACAATAATTAATTACATCCGTATCAAAAGTTGGTTTTGATTTTGGAGATGCTTTACAAGACAGAGAGGTCAAAATCAGTTATCTATTTTCAGGGATATAAAGTTGTCTGAGTGTCAGCAGGTGTCATTTTTCGACTCCTCTCATATCACATAAAATCCATTAGCCTCGGAAGGCTCACTACACCTGCCAAAGAATCTGAAGGACATAAAGATCATCCAAGGATAGGAATTGACCTATTTTATAGGATCTTTGCCTATTTTCTTGGGTCAGTTATTGACTCTCTATTTTAGGCAAAATTCAATCCAATATTTTAGGATTTTGAAACTGTTTGTAGAGGCTATAAATCCCAGAACATTTGACGAACAAAAGGTTCGATTTTGAGTTCTATAATCCATTGTTATTGTGATAAAGACACTTTCTTTAATATATTAAGCCTGCAGGCTTCTTTCATTGTTATTGTCAAACTCTCTTTTTATTCTTTTTCTATGCCTATGAGTTGAAATCATTCCTTTGTCTATGTTTAAAGGTCCCATGGTAACTATCATCTTACCTTTGATATTTAAGCAAGAGTCATAAGCATCCTTTGCTATTTTGTTGACCCATCATATATATTGTTTATGTATGTTCTGGTTAATTGATTGGTTTTCTTATCCATTTGATCTACAAACCTATCTAATAATAGCTCTTGAAGGCCTTGTACTGCATGAATATATCTAGACTATCTTGAAGATACAATCTAGTGATTTAGATATTCATCTTGATCCAAACCCACATCCATCATTGAGAAAATAATTACAAAAACAGTTAGGTTACCAGGCATCTCTGAGATACAGCCTAGGAGAGTTTCCTGGAGTGATAGTAGGATCCATCCCCCACTTCATGGTGTGTCACCATCTTTTATGCTTGTAGTTTCATGCGATTTACTAACTTCTTGAGTGTTGAAAAAACACTTGTTATCTAACAGTATATTAGGTCATGAACAACACATAGTTCATATTTCTTAAATACACACACAAAGTAGAAAGTTTTCATTATTTTCTTCAGTGAAATTTTAACTAGACTCTTTAGAAAAGAGGTAAGGTAGGGTTTCAACCTTAATATTTCTTTAAACATGGTTTTTAAGCGTCTTGTCCATGAGAGAAATCAGGCCAAGTGTTGTAACCATGCTCTGATGCCAATTTGTAACACACCCAACCCCTAAGTAACTTTCCTAGGGATGTGGCATCAAAATTTCACTCTCCTTAACATCTCATATCCTCTTTTCGAGGTATTTATCCTCTTCTCCTCATTCGTAATGTTCTAATGACTACTACTAGGCTCAAATCTGAGATTTGGGTTGAAAGTTATGGCTTCTCAAATTTCTTTGGGCAGTCTTTAGTTGAGGGCCACATGGATCCACCTCAGATGTGATGTTTCTAAGTTCATTCATCCACGGTGGAAGTCCATCCACCATCTGATCCCATGACTGAAATTAATCTCTTTCTCATATATAAGTCATGGAGGAATTCGATGCTTCACTCCTCTTTGCTATCTATGCATGAGACCGCCTGAAGTTACAAACTTCTGAATTCCCATAAGCTTTCCACATGGCTCTAACCTTCACGACGTTCGGTATCTCTACCATAGTACACCCCAAACCCTTCAGAGTCTTGAAGTCCTAGAGTCCCAGTTACTTCACCAACCCTTTTGGCTAGGTGGGCATGCACAACAAGCTAACACAGGGCAGGGTAATCTCGTGGAATTATCGAGATGGTAGCAGTGCCAAGAGGCTTGCTCCGAATCTGGAACTGTGAGGTAATTCTTTGGGAAAAACACCTTCGAGGGTTAAACTGGAGGATATGGAAAATAAAGAAGAAGCATAATTCCTCAAGGAGATAAATACATACACATCACTCAATCAGTCAATACAGAGGCCAATCTTAAACGTATAAATACATTCATTCATTCATTATTCCATTTCAAAGAACAAAGGATGAAAACACTTATCATAACCAGAACATGTGATGTGACTACTGAAAGAGGTGCTTGTTTCCACCCAACCATAGGCTCAGTCACTCCTAATTGATTTACCACTGGCCAACTCGAGCTAGACCATGATGCTTTGACATTGAATATTTTCTTCCAACTCAACGAAAGTTAGGGACAAAGGTTATTCTCCTTCTCCTAGCACAGAAATATATAGGGACGAAGGTTACTCTCCTTCTCCCAACTCAGTCCTAGATAGGGATGAAGGTTACTCTCCTTATCTCGAGTCAGTCTCTATTTCCTAAGATCAGAACACACTCTTTTGACAGTTCTTCCTCGAACCAGAGAGCTCAGCCCCTCATCTCTACACTCTTCCCAGGTCTTCCTCTACCCACCAAGCCTTCCTTTTTTGATTCCTCGGGAAGATTGCTTGTGCCCTGAAATCCCAGTCTGTGGTTAGGTATGGAAGTGTTATAGATGGGAGGTCTTCCCCATCCCCTCATTAACTCTTGAGGAGGTCTTCTCACCTACCAGCCTAACTGTAATTCATTCATGGGTCAGAGGGTTTTTTTGATCCTGAGAAATTAAATCCAACAAATTACTAGCCTGGTGGAGGTTAACACAACCATTCCTGATCCCCTTCACCATCTCTTTCATAGAATTCATGGTCTCTCTTAACAAACCCCCCTTCCAGCAGTCATGCAACACTTATACATTTTCTAGTAAATAAAATAATTTACATTCATCGACCTTTTATACAAAGGTCCATCAAATCAAACATTCATACATATTGAGTTTTCCATAGTCTCTTGGCTAATATAGTTATATTTACAAACTGGGGGAAATAGGGTGTTACAGGGCATCTATTATCACCAAAAAAAAATCATAACAATACAGACAATGTTTGAAGAAAATATCAACACAACACATCAATTAGCATACTTCCATCATTTACAGAACCTATTAAGAAAGATACCAAAACTATACAAAAATCACATGAACTTTTGTACACTTCCACCAAAGTGAGTGTGCACACATATTTGCGTATCAACATAGCGATAAATGTGCTTCCTGCATGACTTTCCCTGAAGAAACTCATGCTGATGTGAAAAAAATGCATTTATGAAATTGGTCGAGCCTCAACCACTTCCAGCCTGAAGTGTACCATGACAAGACCTCAAGATTGGCCCGAAATATCACCTTGGGACTATTGAAAGGACAGGAAGTGCCTTCAAAGGTCTTGCATTCACACTTAGAACATGTTATGTAATATATTTCTATGGTCCTATAAATACATGGCCATGGTATCCTAAAAAAGGAAGGAATTCATTGTATTGTTATGTTTCCTATATGCTTTTAGATAAGCCATCTATTCTCTTGAGAGATAATTGAGAAACCATAGCAAGTGGTAAACTTTTCACATCTTAAAAGGCTTGAACAAGAAGTTCTTCATAATTTTTAGTCATAGATAGGAAGGTAAAGATCTATTTTTGGGGGACTCAAGAGCCCTCCCAAAGAGGAATAGGTGATTCATAAGTCCCACTTTTGTCCTTTGGTGTTCTCAATTCAATGATCATTTTCCATTTGGGTAGTTATTTATGGAGTGGGCTAAATTGGGAGAAATCTTCCCTCCCAAGTTACCTTTACGGCAGGTTCTTCGTTGGCTCACTTTTAAATTTATGGCCAATCCATAACTCTGATCGATTTTCTGAGCATCTGGGTTGGTTTAAAATGGGGCAAAACCCTTAGCGTAAGGTTCTAAAATGCATGGAACTTTGATCCATGCGAAACTCATACTACACCTGAAAATATGGTTGTATTCAGGCCCCTTTTTTTACTTGAAAAGTGGAACTCCAAAGGGAAGATTGTTCCCGAGTTAGCCTACTCCATTATTTCTTGTGTCAATTTCATGCATCTCTTTGAGTTTATGTATGATTAGTTTAGTTTCATTTCATGGTTTTCTTTTTGTCATTTACTTTCTTGTTGATTCACTAATCAACTATTCACTTCCCATGTTGTCTTGTTGATATAAGAAGGAAACTAAAGAGCTTTTTTTTCTCACCCAAGTGAACAAAAGAGTCCAACAATTTTAAGCAAAGGTATTTCCAATTCAATCAGTAAGACTACCTGTAATTCGTGAATGAGTTGGAATGGTGAAAATCCAATAGAAGTCTTAATCGTAGTTCAATATTCCCATAAATTTGGATTGATAATGATGTGATTTTTAGACTTACCCGCATTGACGATACGTTGAAGAATGGTGTTGGATAGGAAATTTGGACCAAAGCATGTGATAGGAGAAAACTTAAATTAGTCAAAGCGTGCAACATAAGGATGTGCGGCAGAGCAGTGCGCAAAAGGTGGAAAATGGTCATGGACCATTGGACATTTTTTCCACTTTGTAATGATATTAGCCCTATTTTGATGTATAAATATGTAAAGGGTTTTTGGGTAGAGGGGTTCGACATGTATGAAATTCGATGTGATTTTTGGTAAGTTGAGTCGAGCAGTGAAAGATTTTTTGAGGCCTCACTGAGGAGTGAAGCTCACATATTACTATTGCATATTTTGTAGCGTAGTGCACAACTATAAGAGAATTATCAATGACTAATAAAATAATCCAACCATTGTGGACGTAGCCCAATTTGGGTGAACCAAGTTAAACTTATGTGTTGTGATGTGTTATATTTGCATGTTATGATGTTTAATGTTATGGTGCAATGATGATATATGATTAAGTATGATGAATGCATTGTTCATGTTATAAAGTCATGCACTGAAGTAACTGGTAAGTAAATGAATGTTAACTAGGAGAATTTCATGCATAGAACATATTAAGTGTTAAGTAATTGTTAACTAATGGAAATTGTGCACATGAGTAGATGATTAGTAAAGATATGTCGAATGACTCACTTCCCCTCATCACTGTAGAAATTTAATTTCTATGGCCCCTCTAGATGCCTTGGGTGAGACTTCACTTTCTCGTAGATGATGCTGAAAGGGCCAATTTCTAATATTTTTGTTGGTGTATAGATGATTAACCCTAGGTCTTCCCACTGCAAGCCAAAAAATGGTTATGTTGCTAGTACTGAGAACTGTAATTGAGGGGAATGTTTTGGAGGATGAATAAGGAGGAGATCAGCGAATGGATAGAAAGGAAGTAGGAATAATTTTCTAGAGAAGAGAATAGGAACACATGGCTCAGGGATGAACAGTGGTTGCAAAGGTATGTATTCACATATCTTCATGAAATATTGTTTGGTAATTTTTTTATAATTTTGACTGAATGGTTAGAAAGGCTAGTGGAGAATAATGGGAAATATTGAGTTGAGGCTTTGAGAAACTGGACCCTTGATTTGATCAGACAGTTGAATACAATAAGTAATAAGGTTTCTTGCATGGTTGATTTCTGGTTGAATAATATAATGGGGGGTTACATTACAGTTTTGCAATACATTACCCAATCTTATAGTGTCACAGAGAGTGAATTTTTAAAGGGTCAGCAGAAAATATATTTGAGTGCATTGTCTACCTGGATAAAAATTTTACTGTGCGAAATGAATGTCATGAATATGGAGTCTGATTGCTAAGTGCCTCTGTGCACATAAGGGGGATAGGGGGATGATGAGAGGATAGTCCAAGAGTGGAAAAAATGAGTAAGGATTGGATGGATTGAGGATGCCAAGAGAGGAAGACAATGAATCAGATAGATATATTGGAGTATTGCACTATGGGGAAAGGTTTAGGTATAGTAAGAAGGAGATTGTGGATGAGAGAGAAGAGAAACACAAAGTATTTGAGAAAAGAGAGCTCTGCGCAATATTTTGTATCAAGCTGTACGAGGAAAGGAAAGAGAATGAAAAGGATCCTTAGTACAGTCTAGTAGAAGAAGGAAGTCCATGTGAGATCAAAATCTGTGTCGAAACCATGACCCTGTGTGCATCATGTATATCTAAAGCAGAAACTAAAATGTTGTCAAGAGCGATTGTATTTAGTGGAGGAATTCATAACATTATCCAGAATAGTGGGATTAGCACATTAAACCTAAGCCATTCAACATCACTAAGGGTAAGTACTATACAAAATGTCATGGAAGGGATATATCATACACTAAGAATGCTTGAATTCTAGGGAGTGGGGTTGGAGGACCCTAAGAAACACTTATTTCTATGCGACAAAATATGGAATGCGAAGAATGTACAAGATGAAGCAACGAAAATTGCACAGTTGGCCATGGAAGTTATAGGTCATGTTGGTTCTTTAACCTACCAGACAACTCTGTGCTACTGACCCAGGGTTTGTATCTTTCAGGGTACCAATAAAGCCTAAAACTATCATCCCTTCTAGTGAACCAGAAGGAAACACAACACACAACATGTATTGCGTAGTGTCACCCAAGATAGCTTTTATGAGTGGTTGTAAGACTCAGGTGTTTACAGCCTAGGATTGAGTAGGAGATAGAGGGTGTGAATTCTGAGCCACTACTTATTAACTGTATTACAAATTACTGTTATCTGACCTTCAGAATTAAACAGTGCAACAGAAATGAACTAAACAGTATAATAAATCATTCATTCATCGCATCTAGTATTTAACTAACAACAATAAATAGAGATATACACGCATTCATCATATCACATAAGTATTACCGTGGTTCACCCCCTCCCGAGGCTACATCCACAAATATTTGTCTCTTGGATCTCTTATTATGATAGTTTTGCAATTCTTACAATTCTTATTATGATCGCACTTACAATTCTTCTCAGATCGATAAGATCTCTGTGAGGTGAACTAGATCACACCAGGCTCCTTAGCCTGCCATCTGATCCTCAAGATATACCTCCCTCTTAGCTCTCTCTTTACAAGTACTCTCTTATCGAAGTATTACCTAAAATGGAAGCTCAACCTTCGCAAAATCTCTGAACTTATGAATCTCTGAACTCTCGAACTCTTTAACCCTTGAACCCTTTTACCAACCTCTCTTTGATACATGCTTGCCTATATTTATATCTACCGGGCTCTTCATCCATTTCCACAAAAACTCTTACCAAAAACCCTAACTCTTATGTCGTTAGGTCTTCCTTCTCTACATGCGTTCATTGCTTCCTTCTAGCTGTCGCCTCCTTCTTGCATGCATGCGTGATGTGCTTCTTGCTAGTTGTTGATTTCCTCCTGCACACTTTCCTTCCCACAATTATTGTTCCAGTTGTCTTTCTTCTTTGTGCATGCTTTCTTTCCCATTTCAGTCTGCTGCCAACAACCATTTCAGTTTGCTGCCAACAGGCCCCCAACACTGACATGTGACTCATCCCAAGTCACCTAATCTTTCTGAGTTGCATCGATCTCTTCATTGATCATCTGGAACATTTCCCTTATCTCTTCTCCTATTGTCAGTGCCTGTGCGGTCTTCTCCTTAATGGTTTCGATGACCTGGATGGCCACTTCATCACCCAGTAGTCCTGCACATTTTTCCTAGGTCTGCGCCATCTATGTTCTATCTACTTCTGCCTATGTGAGTACTTCTTCCACCCATTCCTGTAACGGTTCTATTTGAGCCTTCCGCTCCTGTTTTTGTGTCTACACAGTGATGCGTTCTGCATGCATCTTCTTCAACTCTTGCATCCCCTTTACGTGTTTTGGGATCGGTATGATATTTTGCTTCTACTTGAGTTCTTGGATCACTGCATTGATCCTTTCCTCTTCCTTGTCCCAGTGTTGAACCTATGGATCCTCCTCCAGTCTTCTCCAAAGTTGTGCCACTTTGTCGAGAAAGTCAGCTGATGTGCTAACCTGTTTCTCCATCTCCTGTATTTGCATTGTTGTTGCCTACCTCCTTTTCTCCTTTACTGCTTGTGGATTCATTGGTGTTAGTTGTTCTCAGAGATCCCCAATCTCCTTCTGGTATTGCATAATTGCCTGCATAATCTGGTTGATCTTTTTTGTGGTTGGGAGGTCATTTCCCTCTGTGGTGTTTGGAAGTTTCTTAAAAAATTCTCACTCTGCATTCCAACTCGTTTAAGTGTTCCATCTCCTTCTGAGTTTTTGATTTGGCCTCCCCGTACTCTTTTTCCAGTGCTTCCCATTGATTTGTTGTTTTCTGTAGCTCGACTAAGTTCTTATGTACCTGAGACTACATCTCATGGTCAATGCTAACCTGTAATTTGTACAGTGCCCTTGATAGCATCCATGTCAAGACCAACTGAATGTGGTCCAAATCCTTTAGTGGTGTTTGTCCCACTATTTCATCCATTTGTAGCATGTTCGGTTTTATGTGGACCATTGTGGATGCATGTGGCATTGGAAGAGTTGGGTCTCATTCTTCGATCTCCACTCTTTCGTTGGTTTGTGTTTTTGACTGCTCTATGGCCCTACTGCTACTTGTGCTCTGGTTTTCTCCAAGTGTCTTGAGGAGCTTCCTTATTTCTGCCATCTCTTTCTGTAGCTTATCCCTGTGATGTGTTGTGTGGTTGAAGTCTTCTGCCAGACAATCCTGGTCCATTCTGGTGACCATTTCCCCATCATCCTCTGTGATCGCCATGTTTGGTGACACTCATTGTGCCTTTGATTTCTTTCGCGCACCTACAGCCTATTCATCTGGTCTCTTATTTCCCCCGGGCTCCTATGCGGTGGGGTTTGGTGCGATCTCCTGCATTCCCTAGGTTTTCTTTGGTTGTTCGTTGGTCTCTTTCTGCCCCTTCTGGGTTCTTGTCTGCTACGACCCTTCGCTTGCTGGAGGTGGTTTGTTTTGGCCCGTCCTTGGTTTCTTGGGCACTGGTTTTTGTGGAGGCTATGTTTCTATCTGCGTTGCCTCTCCTTTTGTGGGTCCTTCCGGTACTTCCTGAGGAATGGATGGGATCTTCCATTCAGTAGGCCATTCACTAATGACCATGTCTATATCCACTTCTGTGATACATTAGTGCATCGATAGCCACTGATTATTGGGATCCTACCTTGGTTGTATCCACATGGCTTGCCTTGTTGCCCAAAAGTTAGCGATGGTCCCATATCATGTGACAACTTCTGGTGTTATTATCCATGATCGGTTAATGGCTTCCTTCATATCTCATAGGTATTATTCGAAGATGATTCCATTTTCCCTCTTCTTTTTGGTCTGTGGCCCTAATCTCAGTATTCGATATCTTTCTCCCTCAGGTTGTGGTCTTGTAGAAAAAACTACATATTCTGGTTCCCGCCATCCCATGAATGCTATAAGGGTTATCAACCATGAGTAATGAAACTCAATGCCAAGTTCCTACATGTCCCTGCAATCCATTTGGAATAATTTTAACAGATAAGGCATCCATCTCATGAAGGTGCCTTCTATGCACTGAGCTGCAACTGCGATGAGTCCTGCTGGTACTTTATATTTGCGGCATTTCCTTAGAAACTTACAGGCTAAGATCTTTGTGCTCAATTGTGTTGTTGGTTTGTTGATTTGTTTGATTATAATGCCTCTTGTTCCCCTTGTTGTGCCATATTTCTTCTTCATTTCCTCTGTTAGCATTTTTTCCTTAGATTTATCATCCAGAATCAGTGCGGGATCCATACCCCGACTGGGTAGTCCTATTATCTAGGAAATAAGGTCTACTATTATGGGGACGGGTCTGTCCAGCCATATATCCCCTTGATGCATAACTGTTAAAAACTGCTTGATGCATGCAGTCATGTACTGGCCTCTGCCAAAGTGTGGGAGTTGTAGAGGTCCTAACATGCCAGTTTGGTCCAGTCCAACTGTCGACTAATGTGGTTGATTGATTGTTTCTCCAAGTTGGTTGACCACTATGTTCTTCATGAACACTTTGGGTGCAAGTTCTGAGTACTTAGTCTCGTCTGAGACATCATGGTTGGAATACTTGAGATTCCCAATGTGACCCAGTAACTGTGGTTCTCCCTGTACTCCCTCCAGTATGCGTGGTAGCACAATTTTTGTTGTCGATTTCTTACAAGGTGAGCTCGGTATCATAATTTTGTCATCCTGCTGTGGTGCTTGGTACAAAGTTACAACTATCCCAGTTTCTTGTCCTATAAGCCATTCTGGCCAAGCCGAGGTAGTTCCCACAGTCTCTTTTGTCTGTTGATCAAGGCTGGGTACCTATAACTCATCAGATTTCCCTTCTGATCCTTGATTCTGTGTCATGTCGTTACCTTATATGGTTGGTTTGGGGCTTTATGGTAGCACTTCCTGTTAAGGTTCCACTTCTTCATTCGGAGGTTCCCTTGGTTCTCCTCACATATCCTCTTTTGGTTCCTCTAGTTGTGGCCACTGAATCTCTTCTAGTATAAGTGTAGGTCTCACCGATGGTATCTTCGGGGATGGAATCTCATCAATATCGATGATCTCCAGTTGTTGCTGCTCGTTTTTTTCCAGCGGTCCTCGTGACCTAGTTTGAACTCTGGTCGACCTGGTGGTCGAGCCTAGTTCAAAAGACTTCGATGGTGCCATAGTGGTGAGTATCAAGCATCTACTATCTATAGAGGCTTTTGATCTCGTTCTGTTCATTTGAGCTATTGTTGCTCTCCCTGTGTTCTTCTTTCATGAATAGACAAGTTGCTTCCATGATCACATGTTGTAGGGGCTTGTCCTGAAGCTTATGGAATATTCTTCCTCCATGATGTGATTGATGCATCATATCTATGTATTTAATGCATGTGTGGTAGTTTTGTACTTGCCATTATGCTTCTTTGGCCATTTCTA
>JASDQU011402969.1:92884-105445 GCA_032191745.1 Picea mariana | reverse complement strand
TATATTAGTAATGTTATTTTATTTATGTCGGTTTTAGGCCATTAGTTGTAATTATACCTCCTAGTCTCCTATATATACCAAGGAGACATTTTCATTTTGAATCATCTTGTACTTGAACATTTAAGTGGGGTAAAAGGAGGTTGCCCCCTCAAAGAGGCTTATTATCTGAAATTATCTCTTTTTCAAGGCGTTGAGTACTTTTTCTGAGGTTTTTCTATGCTATATTGATATTTGATTCTTAACATTTTATCAATTTTCACAAGGATTGTTTGTGAAATTTAGTAAGTTAGATGTAAGAAACACTTGTGAAGGACCAAGCGATGTCCACATGCCAAAAACTTTATCACTTAAATTATTAAAAAATCATCACCCACTATCACTTCTTGCACACATCATCATATACTCAAAAGGTTTTTTATGGGAGACTTGGAACCGTAGTATGCTCTTCTCCCTGAGCCCATAAGTAATATGGGAGAATTAGAAGGGATCCATTTGTTTGAAAAAATATTTTTCTCACACCACTTTTAATCAACGAGGTTGGCCCATGACCCCAACCTCACATCCCACTTTCACATCCTAAAAGAAACCATAAATAACACCATCTAACCTTCACAGGAGGAACACAAAAGAAAAGTGTAGTCTAGGTTACGATTTTTGGGATAGGTATCCAAATAACTCCCCATCATCAGTCTTCATTTTGAAACTTAGAAAGTTGTAAAATAGGGTACCAAAATCCCCCCAATCAAGCATTCCTACACCATAAGGTAAGGAGATACATGTGAAGGGTCAAAGGCCGAGGTCTAGTTGTTTCTTGTATGCCTCCTTGGGTCATCCAACCCTTGGAAAGCATCCAGCCTATGACCAATTTTTTAGGCTTAAAATGTAAATGTCGTGCTTGATGGAGGTAGCTTAGTGGCCCAATATAGGATTTATCTACCCAAGGTGGTGGTTGTGGGCTACAATCTCACCTCAATCATATTTGGAACGGTTGGTTGGAAATATCGTTATTAATTTTGGGATATGGCCCATTCACCCCTCATTATAATTGATTGTTCATTCCTTCACTAGCTTCTCCTCAAGTGGGTTCCATCCATGGATGACTTTAGGGGCTCAATTTCACTCATGGGCTAATTTTCCATGGTTTTTCCAAAAACAAGATTCACTATTTTAAAAATGATTCACCCAAATTCTATAGGATAAATTTATTTTACCTTAAAAATCACCAAAATTTTATAAAAACTATATAAAATCTTTAGAAATTTGAATATTTTTACAAAAATATTGCCAAACATTTATAGTTGGCATATGAAGGATTATTAAGATTCGCCAAGGTTTCTACATTTTAAAATAAATTTCCATCCTTAAAATCATCCTTGGTTCCATCCCCACTATCAAGTTCTTTGTTGGAGGCCCAGTGTTATTTGAGTGGAAATGACATTATGTCTAATAGGAAACATGCATTTTTTTCTGTTACTATTCCCCCCTCGAGGTGTTAGAAACTTCCAACTACCATTTAGATTGTTTTTATATGTATGATTGCCACAATTTGGTTACATACAGTTTATGAATACATTAGTAAAGTAGTTTGAAAATCACTTGTTCCATCATTTCTTCTCACCACCACCTGCACACATTCACATATAGTCCAAAATCATAGGGGAACCACATCATCCCTGCCATTCTAGGTGTTTGAGAAACCTCCCCCCGATCTTGGGAGGTGTTCCCAATTCAGTTGATACATCAGCACAACCATCACACACACCAGTGAGTGCTACACCAGTGAGTGCTATAGTTCTAGGTTCAACATTTCTTGGATCTACCTTGCTTGGAAAAAATAACTAGAACAAATTGCATACTAGTCCTCCTCCATAAGGAGGTAGATCCCAACCTTCTTCACAAGGTAAAAGGTCCGATCAATTCTCCCAAGGGACCACTTCAACCCTTCCTCGCACCATGGCAGGGACTACCCCATCATGTCATGCTTAGCATCACTCAATATCCCATATTTAATCAAATTAAAAAATGATCCCATATTACATGACACCACTTGGTCGAATATTCCCACTAAGTTACCTTCTGACATCCCCCAAGTTTGAAGGAAATCCTAGAGAAGACCCAGCCAACCACATCATGTATTTTCACTTATGTTGTTCTTCCAACAACATTGTGGAAGATTCCATTTCTTTAAGGTTATTTTAGAGAACCCTCACAGGTCCCTTGACAAAATGGTAGTGGATGAGAAATCAAGGTCTCATACAACCTTTGAGTCATTAGCCAATGCCTTCCTATATTTCTTTGTCATGACACAGGTTTAGAAATTCTCTCAAAAGTAAAACAAACCACCATTTTTCATATCATGGATCATATTCACAAATGGTGTAGACGAATAAGTATGTGTAAGGTCGATACTACCCCACAATAAAAACTGGATTGGTTCCTTCGATCACTAGTTCTTATCATTGCCAAATACATAGCCACACCTTTTCCTCAAATTGAAGACAAATCCATCACCAAATCTCAACAGTTTGATCTCATTTATTCCCAATCGGGGTACCTCTACTATGTCCTCCCAGATTCCCCTCATCATCTACCTTTTGGTCAAGATAAACCTGGGGTGTCACATGTCGTTAATGGGTTGATAGGGTCCATGGTCCATATTCACCCACGTGCTCAATTGGTACCCATGTTTGGAGCCAATCAATACCTACCACCATATGGGGGATACCCATACTACCCTCCCCCACCGCTCCCACCACCATTCATGACAACTTCTACCCCTATTATGGGAACACATGTACCTACACCTCTCTCCCATTAGGTACAAATACCACCTCAAGGTCCCCCTCCAACCACCTCATACAATCCTAACAATAGTGGAGGCACCTCCACCTCATACAATCAATATGGACCTCCCCAAAGTAATCCATAATATCCCTTTGTTGGTCCCCCTCACCCTGTTTCCCCATCACATGGGAAACAAAAAATAGGGGTAAACTTTATCCAACCCTCCCCTAATCAACAAGTTCAAAATTTTGAACAATTGAATRCCTCCAATCCCTCTYAGCATCCTAACAACAACCGAAAGAAGGGAAAGAATAGAAACCAGGTTCTAAGGGAGAAACCCTCAACAATAAAATCTCTTAGGGGGAAACCAATGTTAGGAAAACCAGAACCCCSAAGGGGGCCATAACACCATCCAATTGCGCCAAGGGTGATACAATAGTATTTTCACCAAGTTCCCTTGTGCCTTATGCAGTGAATATGACCATTATACCCACCATTTCCCCCAGATCATTGATTATAAAATAATTAAGAAAACCATGAACCCTCCATGACCGCCCACCCCTCAAGGGAAACAACAGGTGCCTCCCAACTATATGCCACCTCCACCATCGATGGTCTTGAAAAACCCCATCCCTCATGAAGGGGTCGTTAACTCACAAACATAAATAACTCCTTATCCACAACATCCAGAACGTTTCCCTCAACCAGGCCAATCTCAACCTGGTAACACCATAGACCACAGTATCCTCCTCACCACAGAGGAGGAAATCATTTTACAAACTCACAATCGCCAATATGGTATGTCTTCTGATACCTTACCCACTACCTCTGAGTCCACCCAACTATCGACTGGAGAACCTCTAATGATGCATCATCCTAATGTTGAAGCCATCTCCCATATCCCCCGTGCACCACTCCTCAGGAATGTGCATAAGCCTCATGCCCGAGATGCCCATAGATACAGACTTATTGATGACCTCAAACAATCACCCACTACCATGTTAACTCTAGATGTTCTCCATACTTTCCCTTTCCAAACAAAGGCTTTTATTTCACAGTTGGGGGAAGTATATCGTGTAGACACCCATCTAATCATATTTGACTTAGAAAAAAAAGACCCACAACTTCCATCCTTAGTCGCCTTCCAAATTCCCATCGAAATCATGAACATCACCATCCATCATTGCATCATTTTCGAAGGGGAATCTACTTGCATCATGTCCAAAATTGTATGAAAAAAACTTGGTTCACCTGAGTTATTGCTCTCATCCATCACCCTTCGAGCATATGATGATCGACCATCCCAACCAGAAGGCCTCTACCAAAATGTTCCCATAGAACTTGGGGGAAAAACCATCTTTATTAACATTGAGGTTATAGATTCCCAACTATATTATAACATCCGTTTTGGACGCAGCTACATCTATACAATCCAAGAGGTATCCCCTTCAATCTTTTGCACCATGCTCTTTGCCCACAATGGAAAAATTGTCACCATTGTTCAGTTGGACCACTATGAACCTAATCCGTCAGGACACATCGATAACATCCTGCCACTTATCTTCTCAAAATTTGACCTTTTACCAATGATAGACGCCAGAACAAGGTTCTTCCATGACCCATCATTAATAGTTCCATATCAAGAATACTCCCCTCCCACCCCAAGTGTAGCCAATGTCTGTGTCATTACCTTATATGGAGTGGAAATTATCGATGACCCTTCCTTGGGGGGGTTATCAAGCCACACATATGTCCCTTCTCCTACACCACAAGTACTTCCTGAGGAACCCCCTTTACAACCTTCCCTAGGGAAATCATCCAAAACCATGTCAATGATGGGTCACCTCCCTATTTGGAAAAGGGTCCCATAGGCCATTACCCAAATACCCTTCTTTTATCCCCCCCCTATAGTAACAACATACCAAGTCAATACTACCCTCACTTTACCAATATGGTGATAGTTATCCATGTATGGTATATAGAACCACTATCTATGGTACCAGGATTATCTCTCCCACCTCAGCCCGTGGATCCATTTCCACAATCAGTGGCTCAACCACCCACTCACATAGTTGAGGGAAATGATACCACCACAAGAAGCCCCAATAATCATAAGGGGGGAAACATCACCAACCAATGAGGCACCTAGAAGAAGAAAGGACCTACACTCCCTTCCCCACCATGCACCCAACCTCCATGCACATTGTGCACCACAGTTGGACACCCCGCCAACCTCTTCTCTACCTTTCCTGATTTATGGAATCTTATTCCAAAACCCATAACTGCATCATTATTACCTACACCAAAAACCACAAAACCTTATTCCTCCAAACACAACGGTCTGAGGACTATGCATGCCTACGCTATCTTCTCATAGTATGACCATTACACTCACCACTGCTTGGCTCTCCCTCAATTTCGAGAAACCCTAGAAGTAGTGTGTTAAACCACATTACCTATTTCCTCGCAAACAACCCCAGCTATACCAACTATTACTGACATTCACTAAGTTTCCACATCAGTAAACGAACACATGTGACACCCTTGTGCATTATGTGAACAACAAAACCACTTTACATACATGTGTCCCCTCATTATCGCTTCCTAGGTTAGATACATGGCCATCTGGATGCAATATCCCATACACAAATATTTATCTAACCCTTAAATAGTATCCATCCCTCTACTAATAGATCCCACCATACCTGGACTAGAGTATTTACATCTAACCCCATTGGCCATTCCACCATTATGTGAAGACTTCCCACCAAACCCACCAAATTCACCCATAACTCCCATTCATGAGATTCTCCCTCCCCCAAATCCCCATACACCATATTTGTGTATGGATATATGGTTTAGGACTTCTAGTGAAACACTTCAACATCCTACCATGGATCCATTCACCTTGGGAACAATTGATGATAACCTACCATCATCTCATATGCCTTCCATAAACGATCCTCCCATTACTACCATGAATATCCCTCTCGGCATTACTTTGTCTTCCCCCTCATCCCAATCCATTGTAGACCCATTATACTACTTCGTTTTTCAATCCAATGAAGACATTTTGGAATGTCTATGCACACCTGACTTCTCATGGGATGTCTTCCATCACTGATCCTTCTTTTTATCTCACAGTTCCTGTAAACCACATTCAGACGCTCCAGTCTGTACCATTGAATCTAAGGATTTCATTCCCCTTGGCCAAGTGGGTTTGTTAAAAAATCCAATCCTTGAACATGATGCCTTCAAGGACTAGAATATGGTAATTATTTCCCCCACAATCAATATAGACATCTCTATCAAACCCAATATCGTGGAAGAAACCACTCTAGGTGTTGCATGCTCTCCCAAAGAAATCATAGCATATAAGGCCCTCTTCTAATAATTATAGGATGTGTTTTCATTTTCATACACAAATATGCCTGGGTTAGACCCAACCATTGTAGAACATCATATCGACACATGGCCCAACATTTTCCCCCTTTGACAAAATCAATTCTCCCTTCACCCTTCCAAATATATGGCTATCAAAGACGAAATCGATAATTTGTGTGTTGTTGGTTTCATCTACCTTAGCATATACAAAATGGGAGTTCACAGAATCCTATTTATCATACAAAAATGGGCCACACCCATACATGAGGCAACACCTATGGAGCCCCTATCTCTAAAAATTCATTATTCAGTGGGTTCGTTGGTGGATCTCTGTCACTAGGGGGATATCTCTCTCCCCTACCTGGGGGCAGATCCCTCTCTAGGATGTGACCAGTCAATGTTTCTCCTGCAACAGCTTCTTGTCGTACAATCAAACTCTAGTAAAATTCCACACCTATTCACTACTCTAGTATATGCCCATCCCTGATATGTGGCCATCTCTCCTCCGGTACCCAATCCAAGACTACCTCCAGTCGTCTCCTCAGGTCCTCCACCTCCTGAACCAACGCAAAAGTTTCATCCATAGTAGGATCATGGGATAGTCCTAGTCGAGCGTCATCATATCGACAAAGATATCATCTCACCCTACCCTCTACATCTCTCTCCTCCTCCTCCCCAACATGCACAAATGCAGCCTCCTGACTGCTCGACCCCACATCTACAAAATCACACAATAGGTTTTGATCAGTCTCTGAGGTTGAAAAATATATACATAAATACATATGGGACATGCAAAACAAAACATACGTAACTCAGTGGTCCAAAATCTCACCTAGAAGAATGCACATGTCAGGGTGATAACGAAAGTCAATCCATAAATATGGAAAAACCAAAACAACCTGTGGGGTCTTCCTCCATACCCCCTCAAACATGGGCATGAAATAATTCCCCCCCTTGTTGCCACCATGGTGGGATAACAGTTGTCCCCACCTCATCAGTCGAGGGTCATGCATCAAAGGTGGATCCAATATCACCTTTGGGTGCAAGATAATCACCCTCTCTAAGAAAAAGGTGCACATTACTAATCCAAAAGAAAAAACACTGCTCATAGAGGTGGCACATCTATCCAACTATGCCAGCCTACACAAATGCAATAACCGGGCCCATGCATACATCTAAACCTATTTCTCCCTCTCCATAATCTCTAGATGTGCTGCCAAGATACGTTGGGTCCTCAGTGACCCAAATATCCTCACTATCATAGGCCAAAACACCTAGGTCTCAAGAGAATGGATCATAGATATACTGATCGATCCCCTACTCATCACTACATTCCCTAAGCAGTTTCATGCAACCATCACTACCGCCATCACCCTCGGAGCTATCCATGTTTGGGGCACCAACTCCATCTTCTGAAATGGGAGCCCAGTCAAAAATTAAATATCCAAATCCATTGTAATTCAGAAGTCATACCTCCACACCTCAAATGGCTACCTCTTTGGCCTCCACATACAAATAATAATCTCCAGGAGAACCTCTTGGTACCATATCAATGACTATTCAAAGAAACTCAATAGGCCTACCCGCACCAATCATCGTTGAATCTCACGGTCATTCCTCATCGCCCTACATAGGGAATCCTAATCTCTCTCTTTCCACTAGATAGACATATTGTCTCCTTGCACCTAATACAACAACAATTGAATTAGAATTCATCCTTTGGAAAACTTAAAACATCCAAAATCTCTACTTTTCTCCCTTGTGCAGTTTTTCCCTCCAAAATCGTACACTTATGCACAATTTTCAAACCAATAGATGTGTGGATATTTCCCGACTTTCAAGCCAACAGATGTAGAGATACCACATTTCTTCCCTCGTAATAGTCATGCACCAAATGCATGATTTTTCTCCAGACAGTCGTGCACATGTGCGTGATTTTCTTCCACACAATCGCACACATATTTGTAGGCTCTTTATCTTGTCTTGTTAGCATATTTTTTTATATAGCATACTTGAGATTAGAATTGATTTATGTATTCATTTCCATCTGTTATGGTTTACCCCATGCCATAGAGTGATTTTCCTCGTAATAGAATTGGTGACCACACTGGGGAATGAATCTTATTTTCGGGGTTTGGAGTGTTTTTCTCCTTTGATTTCTCTCGTTTAATTGAGTTTCTTGTCGTCTGATTGCTTGACAACCTATGTTCATTTTGAGTCTAAGTTTCTTGGCCTTATCCTTAACCTAGCAATGTTTCAATACATATACATAGTTTTTTTTTTCTGCAGTCGTGTACATACTGAGTTGTAATTCTGTAGGAAACATATATACGCGGTTTTCTCCTGAATAGTCACATACATCATCCTTTTTTTCTTGATTGTTGAGCTTGATGTTGTCTGGTAGTTGTTTATGGTTGTTGAGTCTTCTTAGGTCTTTTTCATGTCTGTTAAGTGCATGTAGAGTGATATGAAACCTTTCTTTGGTTGAATTTTTGGGCGGTTTTTCTTTCTTATCATCCTTTTCATTGATTGTCCTTGTATCCTAGGCTGAGTGTTTACTTCTTGATATTATACCTGGTTTGTCTTTATTTACATACAATAGGATCTTTATATCAATCTATTATTCAGTCCTTTCATTTTCATTCTTTTATATTGAAAATACAACAAAAAAATACATTTTGCATTGTTGGCATTTGATCTTTTGGGTTCTTATGATTGATCTTCGTACATGTATGGAAAGATTGCATCTTATTCAAAATCACATAATTGAATTGAAAGATACATTTTGAGAATCTTATCATTTATTGAGAATTGAAGTTAGGAATTTGCATTATATTCATATTCATTTATTTTACTTGTTGAGTCATAACATCATCAATTCCATGACCGCACCTTTTTGAGTAAGAAAAGATACTAAAAGTAACGTTGATAGATTTAAAATTGATTAGAAACGATTTTGTTTTTCAGGGTGCGCAAACTAGCTTAAGATTTAGAGTCTTGGAATAGGATTTTGTGAGTAAACTTCTCCAAGGCTATTAAACTCAACATATGTGTCTGACTAAGGGAGTGATGAAATCCATTGTATAATTGGTCACATCAGGAGGCTCCACTCACACCTGAGTTAAGAACGAGGTCGTGTGAAGTTGGTTGACGAGATATCCCTCCAATACCTTCTTAGAACCAAATATATTTCTAGGTATCTATTCATATATGGGGGTATTTCTAGTACCTTTACCTCTATGAGAGGTGGTCCTTTCAATATTTTGAGCTTTGTTACCTTTCCCATACGGTAGACTTGACTTATGATTGTTCGCCTATGCATTGATTATAACGTGGTGACTTAGTTTCTTGACATAGGTAGCCACATAGGTTACTTGCATGGATTATTTTGTAGGTACCCTGGGTCAGATAAGGGTCAGAAAGCTCATAGACTTTATGGAGGATTACCTCTCTAGGGGGATTTTGTCGATTGCTTGTTAAGCCCACAAGGGCCCTTATAAATGATTCTGATAACTCTGATCTTTTGTAGGGAGTCTTAGGCCCCTCTTGGGTGAGGCATACCTACTTTAGGGACGTATTCCCCTTTCAACCATTTTATCTTGTTTGTGTGCATATTGGATTTTTTCTTATTTTGGTGTGCTCTTTGATTATTATTTGGCCTTAGGATTTTGTATTGTGTTGTGAGATTTCATTAGTATGGATAGTGGAGTTCCCTTGGCTTCTTCAGTTAGTGCTACCCACCCCATGGGCTTTAATCATTTCATGGGGACAGATCCGTCTGTGTTTCCTAATGGTATGAAGAACCATGATACTCAGTCAGTACCTTGGGCCTCTAATCATCTTTCTCTTTGTACGCAAAACATGTCTTCAAAATTTTCATCCTCTCCCTTGCCTTCTTATATGAATCCTAGTTTTGGATCTGAGGGATTAATGCCTACTTTTTCTACATTTTCGTTTGATGGGAATCATATCCCTCAACTGACTCTCACAATGGGAGGTTAGAATATTCCTTCCTACGGATCCAATCCTAGATTCACTTTTCCAGGAGAAAGTGCTCAAATGGGAGGTCATTTTTCTTATTACATCCCACCCAGCTATCCTTCCTCCATTATGCCAATTCCTACAAATTCTTTTCTCGTGGCATACCTCTATCTATCCTCTGGTATTTCATATGGAGGGAGTCAATTTTATGGTACGAGCAACCCCCTTCATGAGGTCCCTTTGTATGGGAGCAACATATATCCTCACCTGAGTAACCCTTTTCATGACTTTTTCTCTTCGCAAACATCTTCTTTGGTGATGATTCCCTTACAAACCCTTATGAATCAATTTGGATGAGGATACTGCCCTATTGAGCAAGGCCAAGGTATAAACCAGATCCATTACTGGCCTGCAATTTCTCAAACCCAGTCTTTCCAGGAACCTTGGTCTCAATTTTCATAACCATTCATTTCAAGTCATGTTGAGGGTACAACTCTAGTCACAGTGAGTCATATTGGCATTACATGTCCAACCACAGTCAACCATGTTGGAGATTCATCACCAACCTCCGCGAATCATGTTGGAGTTGAGCCACTAGCCTCTGCAAGTCACGCTAAGAGCATGCTACCATCCATTGTGAGCTATGTTGGGGGCATTCATATGATTGAGAATCCTCAATGTATAGGACGTAATCCCAAGTTCCTTTGTAGAATTTGCAAAGGAGGTCAATTAACTCACTTGGTCCCTACTACTGTTGTAGTAGAAGAAGCGAAGTCCTTGTCTGATAACCCTTCGAGTTCAGGGTCGTCTTTGGTTTCCCAACATTCTAATTCTTGTTTGATTGACACATCAATCATGCCAATGCAATCTTCATCTGACACCAATCATGTTTTGAGAAGTGGTGCATCTTTCGACCATGTCATTAACATTTCTATTCTTGTGCCTTTTGAGAAAGAGAGTGGTCCACTCTCCCCAAGTATGCTCCCTCCAATTCCTAGGGAGGTTTCCTTTGACTAGGATGGTCTTGTGGGGTATCAAAATACTTCTTCTACTCCCTTCCATATATGGGGTCTCCTTTGATATATCATAGAGAATATAACCTCTACAAGTATTTGATCCTCCCCCACTTGAAAATCTTTGGGTTTTCCCAATCTTGTGTCAATTTTTCATAAGTTTCTTACCTTTCACATATGTCCTGCATAGGAGCCTTTTCCTCCCCCATGATAAGTTTCTTAGAACATCCCCAACGAGTTTGGTTTAAGCCCTTTTCTAACTCTCTCAAAAAGAAAAAATATTGTTGAGTAAACTTGTCTCTTTCACAATCGTAAATTGGATTTTAAAGGACGTCTATTTGGTGTAAGTTTAACCCTTTTTGAAACCAAGTAGACTAAATTTATAAAAAAGGACATTCTTGGCATTAAGTTGTAATTTCATCTCATTCTCTTTCTTGTAGTATTAAGCCTATTTTCAGTTCTCTCTTTCACATTATAATCCTATCACCTCAGTAATTCACATCATCATCCAAGCAGAGACTTGTTTATATATGTTGTAGCTTGACACCCTATACCCCAAGAGAAAACATTCCCCTAAGTGTCCATATCTTTCATGCACTACCTTACATTGAGCATAGGTATGTTCCATTGTTGGAACTAGTTACTTACTAGCGACACTAATTTCCCCCTCTGTATCATATCATTCATTTGACTATGAAAAAACAAAAAAAATATGGGCGAGAAAAGAATATTATCTTATGTTGGAAGAATTCATGTCGCCTTTGAACAGATCACAAACTTTTGAGTCTACTTGTCATCAATTTTTTTGGTTTAGCATGACCTTAGGAAGCCGAGCTCATTACTTAGAGTTTACTCCCACGAATGGTTACTCTTCCAGTCCCTGTGGAGAGTTTGACTGTTGCCTCCTGCATCACAAAGTTTCATCATTGAGTCTATGCTGCCAAAGTCATCCATATGTCTCATTCTCTTGTTCAAATAATGTTTATCATCCTATGTCAGGCATTTCTTAGAACTCTTGACTTTTCATGTCGTCCATACCCTCAATGTGTCTCAGAGTTACATGAATTTTTACTCCTACCATGCACCTTGGTCCTACTTTCCTTATGGGTAGGTAACCTTGAACCCAACACTCGACATCTCCTCATTGGTCGAGGACTAGGGGGTTTTCCTCATGTTCGATGACAGTAAATCTATTGACAGATTGGGATTTGTGTAGTGTCTTGGATGCCATTAGTCTTATTGATGGTTTCCTTTCCTTTGTTGATCGTTTTACTTATTGGATTTTATTCAGAGGGTATTTTTCATGCACTGCTTGCATCTAGTGCATGTGAAAGACACACAGGGTTGTTGGTTCATGAACATGTTCTTCTTCTGACTTCCTCCAAATCATCAAGCTCCT
>JASDQU011402969.1:30751-44069 GCA_032191745.1 Picea mariana | reverse complement strand
TTGTAACTTCTGATGTAATTAGTCTGCAAGATGAAAAACCATCCATTACTATGGACCCATGCACTGAGGATGGCTCTGATGCTTATCCACCTTTCTACATACATTTAATTTTCCATGACAAGATCCTACGTAACCATCTCATGGACTCAGGTGCCTCACATAATGTCATGCCTAAAGTTGTTATGGAGGAACTAGGTCTGGAGATCACCAAGCCCTATCAAGACCTTTACTCCTTTGACTCTAAAAAATTCAAATTTTTGGGATTAATAAAAGATCTAGTGGTTTCTTTGGCATAGTTACCCATGAAGAGTGTAGTGATGGACATCGTGGTAGCTAAAATTTTCGCCAAGTTTGATATTCTTTTGTCCAGGATGTGGGCCAAGAAGGTTGGAGGATCATTACAAATGGACCTCAGATATGCCACCATCCCTTTTTCGGAGGAGAGCACATGACACTATACAAGGAGGTCATATTGGCCTATATCATCAGCAACCATCAAAATCCAAGAAATCACCCAATTTATGTTGTTGAGGAAGACAATGGCTCATTTGTTTTTCATCTAAATGGTGATGAACCAGAAACTACAATCAGCAAATGCAAAAATCAGTCTTTGACAGATCAACAGAACAAAGTGTGGAAGATGTATTCTGATGGCTCTTCATCAAAGGAAGGTTTTGGTGCTGGTATAGTCCTCATTTCCCCTATGCAGTAGGTCATAACGCTCTCTTATAAGTTGGAATTCGAGACTACTAACAATATAGTTGAGTATGAAGCTATGGTGCTCGAATTGAGGGCTACCAAATACACGACCATTGACAATTTGGCGGTCTTTGGTGATTATGAGTTAATCATCAATCAAGTCAAGAACATATATCAAGCTAAGCAACGGAGGATCAAGAAATACAAGAATGAGGTGTGGTACCTGGTTGACAACTTCTTCCTGGCATTCAATATCTCCTTCATTCCTAGAAGAGGAAAATTAGAAGGTAGATTCTTTGGCCTTGTTGTCAGCACCTTCAGACCTCCCATTGGCCCAAATATAAAGTATCAGGTGGAAGTCAGACATAGGACAACCATACTAGACAACATAAATCACTGGTAAGTATTTAGTGATGACTTGGATCTACAAAGATTTCTACATACCATTGAAGAATTCTCCAGTATCTCAATAGATCAAGAAGGTGAAGATGATGAATCAGAAAATCATCATACATCTTAGTTGTTGAATAGAGTGGATGGACACAACATTGTGTAAAACCACATCCTCAAGGGTCTAGTTCCACTGGAAAGGTTATTTGACAGTCATGATGTCTCCAGAGGAGCTGCCATAAAAAATAAAGAAGAGGAAGTGATGGACTCCAACATTTGGACTGCTGAAAATACCAAAATAGTCAAATTGTCCAAGGCACTACCTCCAGAACAAAAAGATAGGTATTCCAACCTCATGAAAAAATTTGTTGATATTTTTGCATGGTCATATGAGGATTTGAAGACACTTGACACTGACATCATCCAACACAAGATCCCTATGAAGGCTAGTTCTAAGCCATTCAGACAGAAGATCATGCAATTTAATCCCATGCTGATGTCCATAATTGAAAAAGAGATGAAAAGAATGTTTGATGCCAGAATTATTGTTCCCTTCAGGTACTCAGATTGGGTGGCCAACTTGGTACCTGTGATGAAAAAGAGTGGGGAAATGTGCTTGTGTGTGGATTTCTTAAATCTCAACAAGTGTTCTCTAAAGGAAAACTACCCCCTTCCCAAGATGGAGCATATTTTTCAAAGGGTATTAGGTGCTCACAGGATTTCCTTGTTGGATGGATACTCTGGTTATAACCAGATAGTAGTGAGAGAAAAAGACAAAGAAAAAAAAACATTCACCACCCCTTGGGGGACGTTTATGTACGACAAAATTCCCTTTGGGTTGATGAACGCTGGGGGCACCTTTTAGAGGGATATGGATGTAGCCTTCATGGGGGAGAAAGAAAAATTTATGGTTATATATTTGGATGAAATCACCATTTTCTCCAAATCAGACAATGAGCATATTTTCCAAAAATGCAGAAGGTATGGGATCTGTTTGAATCCCAGGAAGTCCCACTTCGCTATGCCAGAAGATAAACTCCTTGGTCACATCATATTAGCAGGAGGTATAAAAATAGACCCTAAGAGAGTGGAGGCCATTCAAGAAATTTCCATTCCTAGAAACAAGAAGTCTATTTAGTCTTTTATAGGAAGAATAAATTTTTAAGGTGCTTTGTGCCCAAGTTTGCTGAAATCATAAGGCATATCACCAACATGTTGAAGAAATATGTTGTTATAAAGTGGTCACAGGAAGAAAAATCAACTTTCCAAAGGATCAAACAAGCTTTGGTTGAAGCCCCTGTATTGGTCAACCCTGACTATGACAAAGAATTATTTATCTTTTCTTTCGCTTCTGAGGAAACCATTGTTGTTGTGCTACTGCAGAAGAATGAAGAAGGGCATGAACATCCCATAGCCTTTTTCAAAAAATCCCTCCAAGATGCTGAGATGAAGTATGAAATATTTTAAAAGCAGGCCTATGCATTGGTCAAAGTGTTGAAAGCCTTAATGGTGTATGTGTTATATTCTATCATAACAACCTATGTTCCTAGCAACAGTGTCAAGGAGATTTTGGTCCAGCCGGATAGTGAAGGGAAGAGAGGGAAATGGATTGTCAAATCGTTGGAGTATGACCTACACATAAAACCCACAAATTTGATCAAGGGACATGGACTTGCCAAATTATTATCAGAATCAAACTGTAAGGTACTGGAATTGCATCAGACCTTCACCTAATCTGATGCGCCCATGACATAGTCTAGGCAAGATAGCATGCATGCATTTGAAAACTACTCCTCTTTACCTTGGTACATAAATGTTATTTACTTTCTGCAACACCTAGAAGGTCCACCATATTTGAAAAATACGAGGGTCAGGTTTCTCAAATTAAAATCCATAAAATTATGCATTTTAAATCAAAACCTGTATTTGAGAGATCCCGATGGCATATTGTTAGAATGTCTTGATGAAAATGAAACTAAACAAGTCACAACAGATATGCACAGGGGAGTTTGTGGAGGACACTAGCATTGGAAATCTACAACCCTCAAAATCCTAAGGGCATGGTACTATTGTACCACCCTTTTCTCTAATATATTCAACACAGTAAGGGCATGCAATGAATGTCAAAAGTTTGCAGGAAAATAGAAATTACTCTCACTACCCCTAAAAACTATCACTACCAGTGGCCTGTTTCAACAATGGGGATTAGATTTCATAGGTGAGATAAATACACCCTCCAGTGGGAAGCACAGGTAGATTTTCACTACCACTGACTACTTTACCAAATGGATTGAGGTTGTTTCCACCAGGAATGCTACTAACAAGGTGATTATGAACTTTTTGGAAACTCGTATCTTTTCCAAATTTGGTTGCCCTAGAAATATTATAATAGACAATTCCTAGGCATTCAAGTCCAGAGCCATGATTGACTTTTGTGGAAGCCATAAAATTTCCTTGGCACATTCCATGCCCTATTATCCCCAGGGGAATGAGCTAGTCGAGTCATCAAACAAGACTCTCATCAAGATCATCAAGAAATTGTTGACTACAAACAAGAAACAATGGGACTCTAAACTTAAGTATGTCTTGTGGGATGATAGGATCGGCATCGAGAGATCCTTGGGAACCTCTCCATTTCAGTTGTTCTATGGTATAGATGTTGTCTTCCCTACTCATCTTGGTCTATCGGTTCTAAAATTCCTACAGGAAGAAATGGAGGAGCCAAATGACATCCAGAAGAGAATCTTTCAGATTATAGAGGTTCAACAGAAGAGAGAAGCATTGAATAAGATAATTGAGACATACAAGAGCAATATCAAATCATCTTTTGAAAAGAAAACCAAGAAGGATATATTTCAAGAAGCAGACCTGGTCTTAAGGTGGGATGCCAGAAGGGAAGAAAAGTCTAAGAATGGCAAGTTTTATAACCTCTGGTTTGGTCCTTTTAAGGTGGTTAGGGTCGTGGAAAATAATACATTTATCTTACACAATCTGGATGATACTGAGATTTTCAGAGGCCCGGTAAATGGGCGCTTCCTAAAACACTATTTTGCTTGAAAGACTGAGGGAAGGTCCCTCTTGTACCATAGATTCTTTCCTTTTTCGTTTGCATTTGGTTAATTAGTTTGTGTGTGAATAAAGACTCCATATTCCAACACAGGCACTCAAGTGTAGTTGCAGTTTTGGATTCAATAAGATGCATGGCTGAGAGATAGTAGCAAAGATGCATGACTTACAGAAAGAAGTAGAGGTAAGAGAAGGAAGGTGGGAGAAAGTTATTTAATTCTAAGGCATTGATGTAATGTTATCAGTACCCCACAGGGGGATGTTGTCCCTAGTTGGAGCCAATGTTGAGACTTGAGTTTGCACCCCTATCCATCCTCTCTCTTTTTTGTATACCTTCATAAAATTCATTCCTCTTTTGGTTGGTCAAGTCAATTTCCCATTGCTAAATGACTTGGTTTTCATCATTATGTTTCTTGATTGATTCTTTGCACAAATTTTTTATGTTTTCTTGAAGGAAAATTCCATGTCGTGATTTGGTTCGAAATACTTTTCATCATGTTTTCCATTGATTGAGCTTGCAGTAGGTAGACCAAGTATTTTGTATGCAAATGGAACACCCATGGACAAAACACAACAAATCAGAGCAGTCAATTTTGGGCTCAGATTGTGAGAATAGATAGGTTAAATTTGCAATGGTGGAGATCCAATAGCCCACTCATATCAGTGAATCTCGTACATTCAGAGTTTCATAAAGGTGTGAGGTTTACCCACACAGTTATACAAACTTCACACTGTGACTTATGTTAGCAATATTATCTAGCGCCATCGACGAAAGCTCTGTGGGAGGGCCTCATCGGAAATCGGGATATCGGGGATCTCGGGAGCTAGAGTTTCATGTGTTTCAGAATCATGATTCGCAATTTCCCGATAGGCGGGAACGAGTGTCAATCGTGGAGAACAGGTGGTAGGATTTGCAACGAGGAGTGGACTGTTGACAAGTCAACGGCCATGGGCCATCAGGTTTCGGGGAATCGCAAGTCCCGTGGACACAAAGATCGTGTCGTCAAGAACGCCGAAAACCCGATGGAAAGTTTGACTGTGGCCATGCAGAGACAGGTCATATGGACTATGTTCTAGCCGGTAGGGGCTAGCTCGCAGGAGGAGGAGCTCATCGCACATCGGGATCTCGGAGATCCCGGAAGCTAGGAGCTCGCGCACCTCAAACTCGCGAATCCCGAATCCCTGAAAACCCGAAACATCATCACATGCCTCCTTGCCGCCACGTCCATCCTCGTGTCATGCCAAATCATATTCTCTTTCCGGCCCCTGTGTCTCATCCACCTGACTCGTACACTTCAAAGCTCATGAATTCTGCCACGTACATTTTCCCTATCAATTTCCCTCTGCCCATCCATCCACATGACCTCTCCTCATCCCATATCTACATCGAGCGTGTCCAAATACACTTGCCTGATCTCCATCCGTTCACCACTTCGTGTCAAGTCTCCCAGTCGTCACGAAGGCTTCCATGTTCTGTAGGTGCAGAGTTGGCCGGGGCCTTCCCTGATCCCAATGAATCAGTTATTGCAGCAGTTGATGGTGGTTGGACATCATTTCCACCATAAATGGAAAGTCCAGAAATGACTGTAAGTTGGTCATTTCATTCACAGGTCCTTTGGAACACGATTGCGTCTGACTGAAGTCCACAAACATCCAGAAACTGCAAGTGCAGTGAACATGTAGGCATAATGTCATCAATGCAATGTCTTGAATTGGCTTCTATGGGTTTTGCTCTAAGTATTTAGAGGAGATTTCTCACATTTTGTATGGATCGATGGTTGAGCAGAGCTCCCGGTTGTAAAGTTTTAATGAAGCATTGTTGTTCTGGTTATGTATGAACTTTGGAGACTTCTTGCCTTATGAATTCCAGTTTCTTTCATGTCTTTGTTTACACTGTATTGGAGCAGCTCGGAATTGGAGGATCCAGTCGAGCTGTAGCTATTATAGGATGATGTTGTAATGGATCACTGTAATAGTTACGGAGCCTCTAATCAGTTCTTGTGATTTCTTTGACGCTGAATGAATTGGAATTGGAGGATCCAGTCAAGTCCTTTATTCGGTTTCTTGAAGCTCTGAACCAGGAGGATCTTGCGTTCAGAGTTTTTCCCCTACAAATGGTTGCAAACCGGATGCCCAGAGCTGTTTGTTCATTTTCTCCTAAGTCTTCCACCTGCTCATCTTTTAATCAACCCACTGGCTGAAGTTGGGATTCCAGACCTCCTTCATTCTTTACATACCAGGCTCAGTCCCTGAGTTAGAGTGATACCTCCTAGAGCCATTATCTCCATTTGATCACCCTTTATAAACAAATCGTGACATTAAACTGATGGGTGTCGGGCTCTGCTCCTGCAAGCAATCCAGGAGTGACTTCCGACGCTAACATTTCTGGCGCCGCTGCTGGGGACGAAATTGAATATTTTCCCTGGGTAGAACGACATTGAGCCTCCAAATTCAAAGGTGCATTGGATTATCGGAGCCTTTTAGATTTCTACTGTGCACCTGACGACTCCACTGTGGCGACTCCATTGTTTCCACTTTACTGTTTCAGTTGGGGCCACTGTTGGCACACCTAAAAGCTGACCCAAAGGAGATTTCTTGAGAAGGTTTCAGCGGCTGCTTTCTCAGCCTGAGAAACTTCCTGGGGTAATGACAATGTTAAGATCTAGCCTTTGATGGTGAACAAGGACCAGACACACTTGAAGCTGCACATTTTTCACCTGGCGACTCCATGATTCAAGAATCGATTGGTGACTCCACTAGTTTGATATGGAGAAAATCCTTGCTCGCAGGTTTGCTCCTTTTAATTTTTCTGCTATTCTTGGTTTTCCTAATGTTGTCCGCTCTCTGGATGAATGGGGTGATTATTTGCCCATATTTGGAAAGTGTGAAGAGGACAACCCTGCTCAGCACCTCAGTGAGTTTCATGAACTCATGCGTCAGTGGGAGATACATCATGAGGATGTGTTACTGAAGATGTTCATGTTCTCGTTAGCAGGGGATGTGCATAAATGGTACCATTCTTTACCCCCTGCTATCATTTCTTCGCTCCATGGATTCCATGCAGCTTTCACCGCATATTGTCAGAGGCTGTATTCCCCTGAGTTAATTTGTCATAATTGTTGTGAGGGATACCACAACTCTATACAAGAGAAAGATGTTTCTGACGAAAGCTGTGGGGAGGATCTTGATGACCTGGATCAGAACTCAGTCCCTTCTCCTCCCCATTCATCTGCATCTGAGGCAGGTTATAAAAGTGATAAAGTTCCCAGGGAGGAGGATGGCGCCCTGAGTANGACTGTGCAGAGGATTTTCCAGTCCTTGAGGCAGATGCTCTGAGCAACTCTTTTGAAGAGATTGTTGAAGATTTATTAGATGAGTTGGCATCCACCCCCAATGAGCTTGTTGTCTCAGATCAAAGCAATAAAGAGGTAGTTGTGGAAGAGGATTGCTCTCTTTTCCTTCAAGAGATTTCCCACGATGCGTTAGCATTCGGGGTTGAAACGGAGGAGCGGGGGATAGTTCCATTTCTGCAAGTTGGAGAAGCTTTGTCTTCCCCCGACTTCGATGATTATCTGGAAGAGGAGCAGCAGAGCCCGACATCACCTTTTGCTTGTCAGAGCATCCAGACCACTTATGACAGTTACGAATCAGAGTCTGAGCTCGATATGCTGGATTTCCAAGAGAAGACTGTAGAGCCTTCTCCTCTGTTCACATATGAAAGACAATGCAAGGAAATCAGCCCCCCTGAGCAGCAAATTGAAAAGCAGAGCTTTCCCACAGGTCCTATCTATGACGATTATGACTCTGATCCTTGGGAGAGCCAAGAAGAGGCACCAAAAGAACCAGAGGAGCAGTCGAAGATGCAGTTTACAGACTGCACAGAGCTAGTTAGTGAGCATCCACCACCTGAGATTAGCGAGCCTACTTCAGTTATTCACCCGTCTGTGGTTATCAGAGACATTCGGCCACGTTTGAACAACTGTGTAGCAGAAGAGGCTGTATTTCTCCAAATCCTCAGAAATGGCCACTCATTCGATGACCCTGTCGGCAAATACATGGAGTGGCATTTCCCCTATGCCTTGGAGCCGCCCTATTTCATCTCAACTCCAGCCTGTAAGGAGGAGTTGAAGAGTGTAGTCGTTCTGCTGTCACGGTTACACCATCTGCTGGGGATCATCAACAGAAGGAAGGAGCTTCTATCCAGGAAGCTGCTTGAATGGCTATGGTGGAAGTTCTCTTTCACCTAGCCCATGTAGTATATTTTATTAGTTTAGGATTGTGTATAAATAAGCTCCTTTGAGCATGTAGCTTTATTTTGTTACTTTTATTTTTCGGTCTGTATTTTCAGCAGCAGGATGTTTTGAGCATGACTCCATAGCCCAACAGTGAGGCACTGGAACTGCAAATGAGTCCTTAGAGCATCACAGGGACGACTCTATCCCCCATAGAGCCTAATGTTAGCAATATTATCTAGTGCCATCGGCGAAAGCTCCACGGGAGGGCCTCATCGGAAATCGGGATATCGGGGATCCCTGGAGCTAGAGTTTTATGTGTTTCAGAATCACGATTCGCGATTTCCCGATAGGCGGGAACTATTGTCAATCGTGGAGGACAGGTGGCAGGCTTTGAAATAAGGAGTGGACCGTTGACAAGTCAACGGCCATGGGCCATCGAGTTTCGGGGAATCGCAAGTCCCGTGGACACAAACATCGTGTCGTCAAGAACGCCGAAAACCCGATGGAAAGTTTGATTGCGGCCACATAGGGACAGGTCATATGGACTATATTCTATCCGGTAAGGGCTAGCTCCCAGGAGGAGGAGCTCATCGCACATCGGGATATCGGAGATCCCGGAAGCTAGGAGCTCGCACATCTAAAACTCGCGAATCCCGAATCCCCGAAAACCCAGAACCTCATCACATGCCTCCTTGCCACCACGTCCATCCCCGTGTCATGCCAACTCATATTCTCTTTCCGGCCCCTGTGTCTCGTCCACCCGACTCGCACACTTCAAATCTCGTGAATTCTGCCACGTACATTTGCCCTATCGATTTCCCTCTACCCATCCATCCACATGACCTCTCCTCATCCCATATCTGCATCGAGCATATCCAACTACCCCTGCCTGGTCTCCATCCGTTTACCACTTCGTGTCAAGTCTCCCAGTCGTCACGAAGGCTTCCATGTTCTGTAGGTGCAGAGTCGGTCGGGGCCTTCCCCGATCCCAATGAATCAGTTATTGCAGCAGTTGATGGTGGTTGGACATCATTTCCACCATAAATGGAAAGTCCATAAATGACTGTAAGCTGGTCATTTCATTCACGGGTCCTTTGGAACGCGATTGCGTCTGACTGAAGTCCACGAACGTCCAGAAACTGTAGGTGCAGTGAAAACGCAGGCGTAATGCCATCAATGCAATGTCTCGAATTGGCTTCTATGGGTTTTGCTCTAAGTATTTAGAGGAGATTTCTCACATTTTGTATGGATCGATGGTTGAGTAGAGCTCCCGGTTGTAAAGTTTTAATGAAGCATTGTTGTTCTGGTTATGTATGAACTTTGGAGACTTCTTGCCTTATGAATGCCAGTTTCTTTCATGTCTTTGTTTACACTGTATTGGAGCAGCTCGGAATTAGAGGATCCAGTCGAGCTATAGCTATTATAGGATGATGTTGTAATGGATCACTGTAATAGTTACGAAGCCTCTAATCAGTTCCTGTGATTTCTTTGACACTGAATGACTTGGAATTGGAGGATCCAGTCAAGTCCTTTATTCGGTTTCTTGAAGCTCTGAACCAGGAGGATCCTGCGTTCAGAGTTTTTCCCCTACAAACGGCTGCAAGCCGGATGCCCAGAGTTGTTTGTTCATTTTCTCCTAAGTCTTCCACCTGCTTATCTTTTAATCAACCCACTGGCTGAAGTTGGGATTCCAGACCTCCTTCGTTCTTTACGTACCAGGCTCAGTCCCTGAGTTAGAGTGATACCTCCTAGAGCCATTATCTCCATTTGATCACCCTTTATAAACAAATTGTGATATTAAACTGATGGGTGTCGGGCTCTGCTCCTGCAAGCAATCCAGGAGTGACTTTCGACGCTAACAACTTCGACATTTTGGCATCCAAGCTCATCTTTGTTTAAGTCTGACGAGGCCCAAACTGTTGGAGCCCCGAACTGCCACATCACATCCGGAGGATCAGTCATCCGAGAGGTTTTACTTCAGAAAAAGCGCAGATCATCGGAGCCTCGAAGTGTTGAAGCCTCCGAACTACCACGTTCCAAAGTGCCATGTCACTCCGCTAGTTCGGTCCTCCAGAAGTTATACATACTTTGTGTTTGAAAGTCCCCGAACATCGAAGAGCCGGAGCCACGTAGTGCCCATCCGTGGTGACACGTGGAATCCATCAGTCGCCAACATGTGGCACTCATTTTAGATCATTTGGGTTACATCGTCCACTCATTTTCGAGTGACACGTGTCACTCTCTTTCATGCGGACACGTCATCAAAAGTGACGTCATGTGGACATGTCAAATCCAGGAGATCTCCACTCCGGGAGATTTTGGACAGGGATGATTTTAAGGATGGAAATTTATATTAAAATGTAGAAACATGAGATAATCTTACTATTCCTTAATATGCAAAATGCAAAATGTTTAGCGATAATTTTGTAAAAATATTCAAATTTCTAAGGATTTTATATACTTTCTATAACGTTTTGGCGATTTTTAAGGTAAAATAATTTTATTCTATGGAATTTGTGTGAATAATTTTTAGAAAAAATGTACATTGGTGAATATTGTTTTGGGAAAAACCATGGAAAATTATCCCATTTGCGAAATTTAGCCCCTAAAATCATCTATGAAAATTTTGGATCAGATCAAACTCAACTCTTTGGAGCCCCAAACTGGAGAAATACCGAAGTATTGAAGGCCCCGAATATCAAAGTGTCTAAAGGTTAACACATCAACTCTCGGAGATTATCATTCTAGTGGATTTTGATGCATAGCAAAATCAGTCTCCCGAAGTACCACGTCACTCCACAAGTACGGGCCTCTAGGAGGTATCCAGACTTTACATTCAAGAACTCCCGAACCTCGAAGAGCCAGAGACACATGGAAGTCATCAATTATGATGTGTGACACTCTTCTATCATGACGCGTGGCATTCTTCTATCATGACACGTGGAACCCTTTTTAAGCACCTTTGGGCACATCATCTGTACTATTTTGGGTGACACGTGTCATCCTTATTTCTATGACACATCAACAATTCACATCACGTTGCCACATCAGATCTAGAAGATTGTCACTATGGGAGATTCGTAAGGCTTTCACCCAAAGCTCCTGAACGTCGAAGAGTCGAAGTCCCGAAGTCCCAAAATGTTTAAGCGTAAGATAATCCTAGGTTGATTAGCATAAGTGTTGGTTAATGATTCCCTGAGTCCGGGCCTCCGAGATATATGAATATTCTGCACTCCAAAGATTCCAAATGCTGAATTTTCAAAGCGACTTATCTTTGTTGCAAGAGGCTTTGAGATGAATATCCACTACTAGTATTTTATGAATTCACCTTTTATCACTTCAAACATAGTGAATTATGCATCCAAATAACTCAAACTGTAGAAATACTAATAGTTGGTACTTTAATACTAACTATGATGTTAAAGAGCATATCGCTGACAATATCAATGACAATGTTTTTTGGCATGTCACCTAATGATAACACTTGTGCAAGGATGAATGCCACTTGGATTTTGCAAAGATGATGAATTCCACTTGGACTAAGCTCAATACCTATTGCATGACTCCTTATCATTGTGTTTTAGTTTAAATTATGGGATTGATAAATTCCCAAATTTAAAGGTTTTTAATCAAAAAAATACCTCTAGGTTTCATCAATTCATATGGTGAATAAATTTCAATCATATAGCAAGTTGTGGGCCATACAAAAACAACAACAACAAAAAAAACCAAAAATGTTAATCAACCATAATGATCCATATATAGTTCGTTAAAACTCTCTCTCCAAATAAAATTGTGCTTCTCACTACTCAATAACTCCATGCATAGAGATTTTTGAACGTATATGAATTTCAAATCAAGTGACTTGAATAATTATCATTTGATTGTGCACAAATTAGTAATCCAAAGCTACCATGGGTTCCGATTGATAGTAGGCACACGAGGCAAGATGGACACATTTTTTATCATTCCCAAGTAACCTTTGTTGAGTTTAACTTTACATTTCAATTGGAGCACATTATCTAAAAGTAGGGACTTGCCTACCTATGCAATGCCTCTTGTTTTGTTAGTTTCCATTGCTTATTTTTTTTGTTATATGCATATGATTCAAAAGTTGTGGAAGAGTTGATGTGTTTTTTCGTTATATATTGCATATGATTCAAAAGTTGTGGAAAAATTGATGTGCTTTTTCGTTATGTATTGTATATGATTCAAAAGTTGTGGAGGAATTGATGTCAGACTAGGGGAGTTGTGATTGGATTGGGAAAGTTGTCACATTAACTATCAAAGGGTGTTTGATAATGAGGTTGTTATCATGTTATCCATCGAGTATCCAATAATAGATATGTTATTACATTTATCAAAGGGGGGTTTGATAATAAGGTTGTTATCATGTTATCCATTGAGTATTCAATAATAGATATGGTATTACATTTATTAAAGGAAGTTTGATAATGAGATTGTTTACCTGACACCATAAATAACTATCTATCAATGTAATATTGACCTTTGCATTGTTCTCAATACTCTATGTATTAGACCTTACATTGGCACCATAAACATTTATCTAATGAACATGAATGTATTGACCTTTGACATTTTTCTTAATTTTTCTAATAAATCTAATGTAGCATTGTCATATGCACTAAGTGAATGTGAGATATTTATATTGGATAGATAATGTATCCTTTGTATATATAAGTATGTAAAAGCATGTTGTGATATGGTAATTTATTATTTATTTATTTGGTTAGTTGAAATTGATATATGTTTTGATATAAATAATTAATGTGAATTAGCTAATTCAAATATTAGTTTAAAAATGAGATGAATAATTTTATTTAGAATTTGATTTTTTATAAAGATAATGTAAAATTTTAATTAATTTATTTATTATTAATTTAATAATTATTGATGACAATTATATA
>JASDQU011402968.1:67128-84655 GCA_032191745.1 Picea mariana | reverse complement strand
GATATACAAAGCAATTGAGATCTTTGGCTAATTTACAGTGAATGAAATTATGAGTACTGCCAGAATCAATTAGGACTATTACCTTTTTCTTTTTGATGTATCCTTCGATCTTGAGGGTTTGAGGAGTGCTAATTCCATCCAATGCATTACACGATATCATGGGAGTCAACTCTTCATATGAAATTGCTTCTATGTTTTCATCTTGAGAATAATTTCTTTTCACCACACTTATGTCCCTTACTGTACTTGCTGTCACAATTAAAGCATAAACCTTTTGCTTTTCTTTCCTCCAATTGTTGAGGTGTCAACCTTGTAGGTTGAAGTGTTTTGGGAGAAGGAGAATTTTTCTCTTTATAGATGCGCATAAGTCCTTCTAGTAGCCATAGCCATATTTTTACTTTCAACATTTCTTTCCACCTTAAATGCATTCTCCAATGATTTGGGTTCCCAAAGGCGAACCTCATGTTGAATGTTATCCTTTAAAGTTCCTATGAATACATCAATAAAGTGCTCATCTGGAATATCGGTTACCTTTATATTCAATCTTTGGAAGTTATCAATGTGCTCAGTAACTGAACCCTTTTGCTTGAGATTTATCAATTGGCTAAAGAAGGTATTGATCCTTGTATCCTTATAGTGTGCTATCATTTCTTCCGTRAAAATTGTCCAAGTGATGAGTGATTTGCGAGAACAAAGCCATCGATACCAAACAAATTGATTAGGTTCTAAATATAAAGAAGCAATTTGTACCTTTTGTGTATGTGGAACATTATGGAGATCAAAGAATTTCTCCATCTGAAGTATCCATGTGATTGGGTCCTTGCCATCAAACTTCCTCATATCAATCTTAGGAACATGGTTGGTCTTCAAACCAAAGTTGGAGTTTCTCCATTCTTGATTCACCTTCCTTGTGTCCTCATCATAAATTTCATGAGATGCATTTTCACTTTTGGGTGTCTTCTCTATTACGAAATTTCTCAATACTTCCATGATCTCTCCTTTTAATCCATCCATCTTAGTCTCCAACTGAGCTTTCATTGAATCCATCTTAGTATCCAAGTGAGCTTCCATTGAATCCATCTTCTTTTGTAGTTCATTTATGTCCCTACGCATTTCTTCACCTTCATCAAGAGTCCAATTATGATTTTCTGGAGGCTTATTTGGTGTAGAAGGTCCCTTTTTTGGTGGCATGTTGGCCAAATATCACTTTTGAATCTTGATTTTGAGGTGGTTCTGCTAGACAATATTTATTCAGTTTTATCTCCCAAGTTTCAACTCTTCTGGGTATGAAACTTTCTTTCAGGTAGTTCTCTGATATTTCTTCTCTGCAATGCCATAGGTCTGATCAAAATTGTATGTGCCAAGTGGAATTTATGGTAACTTCCTCACAACTTGCCGATTTTTATCCTTTCCAGGAGATCTCACTTGTATAGAATTCCCCGCACAAAATAATTGATATCCAATTCTGAAACTCACACCCAAAATACTACAGACTGTCCACAATCCAATGCAACTAGTCCCACTCAATTTGGATACTCTAGCAAGAAGTTATGCTTGTTTTACCTGGAACACCTTCTTGAGGCTAGTCAATAGGACTAGTCAGATACCCTATCTTACACAAGGTTTATCTACAAATTTAAGATGAACTAGAAGCTAAACGTTTTACCATAGGTACCTTACTAATTTATATAAATGGCCTTTGGAGGACAGGGTCTGAAACATTACAAAAAAACATTTATAGCAAAAATTCCACAATGACTCATTTCAGGATGATTCCAGAACCCTATCTTGTACAGGCTGTAGTTCTGAAAGTATAAGGCCTCAGGAGATGAATTTTGAACCCAACGTACCTTGATCTGTCTGATAAATACCCTCCAAGCGGTTCCTTTTGAAACGTTGTAGAAAAAAATTTATAGCGAAAATTCCATGGTGTCTTAGATGTAGCAGCGAAACCCCAAGACCTTGAGCTTTGATACCATATGTTAAGAACCAAACATCAATATAGCATAGAAAAACCTCAGGAAAAGTACTCAATGCCTTGAAAAAGAGAAAATTTCAGATAATAGGCCTCTTTGAGGGGGAAACCTCCTTTTACCCCACTTAAATGTTCAAGTACAATATGATTCAAAATGAAAATGTCTCCTTGGTATATATGGGAGACTAGGAGGTATAATTACAAATAATGGCCTAAAGCCAACATAATTAAAATAAAATTACTAATCTAAATTACAACTAATGGCCTAAATCCGACATAAATAAAATAGCATTACTAATCTAATATGACCCAATTAAGGGGTAATGAGCCAATATTAGGGCTTAACAGTGACGATAAATGGAAATAGCAAGCCTCTATTTATATGAGTCCTTGCAACCATATTTGTCCACTTTAAAAGTAAACCTTAAAATAATAAGAGGGACAACCTCATAAAAGTTTCCCTTTTAATCACATAAAATTAATTTTACATAAAATAAACCTAAAACACGTGTGACATCATCCCTTATAAGGTGACGTTATTCTCTATAAAGGTGACATTGAGGTAGAAGTATTCAATTTTAGGCCTCTAAAGGCCATCCATCATGCCACATGTGCCAAAAAGTCACCTTCTAACTCTCCTCTATCAAAACCTAGTCTCTTCCATGATGTCATGATCTAGGTGGTTGATGTCCAAGCCTCCAAAGGTTAACATCCAGGTGGAAAGAGGTGGGATATTGTCTTCTAGCCCTACCAGAGTGCCTCCAAAGGACATGACCTCCTTCTTCAATTTTCAAATGGTGATCACAAGCCTGCCCCAGACGTGGGGTTTCTGCATCCAACCTCGGGCTCCAAAGCCCTCATGAAGGTATGAATGAATCCATCTCCTCGTGAATACTTATCCAATGGGAAAGATCCTATAGATAAAAATAAATGCACCCTCCAAAGGTCAATAGGTCACAAGAATCATGCCAAGTAATCCACATCTAATAATGGAACCACCCAAACATGTGATTCAAACCTCCTTTCTCAAACTAAACAAATTCTCAAAGACCTTATACAATTTGTCAAATTTAGGTGTAGGAGGGTTGCCAAGGAATCCTATTGGGTCAGTCAATCCCCAAGTCAAAGGTTTTTACCAAGGGAAACCTAAGTCATGTGTGAGTATGAGGTGGAGTGGGGTAAGACTTCTGGGTATGGGGTTTCATGATATATAAGGGCTTGTATTGTCTCATTTGTGGGTTCCTTTTTTTGAGGGCTAGCCACATCCTTTTCTTGTTTTTGTGTGTTTTTAAAGGATATTTTTCCAAGTCCTTTATTTTCCATTTATTTCACATGTGTTTCCAAGTAGAAGATAATAAAGGGAATTAAAAGGGAATGCATATCCCACATACGCTCTAGCTTGGTTTTCATGTTTTTCCAAGTTGAATACAATAAGGGGCACTAAAAGGAAATGCATAGCTCACATATGATCTACCTTCATTTGCATGATTGATTATTTAGTTATTTATTTTATGGGTTCCTCATTTTTTGAGAATTGTTTCATTGTACTCGGGATCCCAGGGTGAGATTTTAATGCATGATGTTTTTACTAGGGAACCTTGAAGCCTAATGACCCCTTCTTCCCATGAAATTAGGTACATGCCCTTCTTGGGTCAATAAGCCCAAAATCTCAAAAACCCAAAATATGAGGAGATGAAATGGAAGAAGTATGGAAAGTGATAAGTATGATTGGGAATGGTATGACGACTCTTCAAGGAACACCCTAGTAGCACCCCATTATTGAGGGTGACCAATAAAATAGGATGTGATGACACCCACCAAGGTTAAATAAGGAAAAAGGTATAATTTCCAAGCAAACTTTTTGTAATCAAGAAAGGATTATTTGCAACATATTCAAATGCTTCAATTATTAAAGTGACACTTACCATGAAGCCAAACTTGTTACCTCATGAAGAAAGACATGTTATTCTCTGGGGCTAGGCCGGTGTGATGGATTATTTTATGTTGTTGGTGATTGATAATGGTGCAATTCAATATAGGAGGGGACCTTTGGAGCTCTTCTAGTCAATATGGCTCTCAACACTCCGTGTCTTCTACTTGTGGGCATTGAGACATGATCTCCTTATTTACCCCTAGGCTGGGGGGGTAACATCAGGCTCCTTCTTGGTGAAATGTTCTCATCATAGAGCATATGAGAAACTCAACATCTCTGGTATGAACTACGCCTACACACTCAAGAAAAATTGTTAGAGCATTGAGGGTGGTGCTATCACCCCCTTATTCTTATGAAAAATTGTTAACTATCAAAATTTCAAAGTAAATGTTGAAAATAAAATTTCCCTATATCTTTATTCTAACATATCAATATGATCATGTAAAACATATGAATATGACCTAACAATGATGCAAGATACAAGAAGAGAACATATATGCAAATTCAAGCAATATGCAGTTTATACTATCATGATATGCAATATGAAACATATATAAAATATAATGCAATATGAAAACACCTACCCTAACCTACATATGTCAGATTAAGAAGTCACATTATTTCCCCACAATGGGTTTTGAGGAGATGCCCACTAATTGGAAATGGACGCCTCCTTCCCTGAATTGTGTTCAGGTAGTAAGTGTCATTTATGGACTTCCCTCTAACCTTAAATGAACCCAGCTAAAACTTCTCAACATCCTTATGGGTATTGGGTTGACCCATTTTTGCGTCCCACTCCAAAACAAATCTCCTTGTTTGTAATCCCCTCCTTTGGAATCCATTTCTTCTTGTATCATTCCAATGTACTGTCTTGAGGGAGGGGTGTGTGATTCTGTGGTAAGGATATCACCTTGGCTTGGTATAACCAACAAGTATTTGTATTATTTCCTTAATACTTTGATGGATTCAACTTTACTATCATTATACCTCTCTAGTAATTGCAGGTACTCTTACTTCTTTGGCCATTTTATGGAATCAAAATCTTCTTCCTTGGTAAAAGGTAAGTCATCTGGAGAAAAATGTGGAAGAGATTCCTTGGTTGGCTCAGGCATTTCTTCAGTCTCTGAATCAATAGAAATTTATTCAACATGATCCTTAGCCATGGTCATATTGGGTAAGAAATAATAAGTATCATCATTCATAGGTATGTTGACACTACTCAAGTCCATCTATAATGTGCCACCCAATGTTGCAACTAACTTCCTAGACAAGAGCATGCCCCATACATTAGGCCCATCCACCACCACAATGTCCATTAGGATAACTATATCGGGGTATCGGGTAAGGAGGTCCATCACATTATCCATTAAAACATAAGTGAGAATAGCCTTGGATTCAAATCTGTATAAATTTCTATAAGGTATTGTGGTCTTCAATCCTAATTGTTTCATTACCTTTAGTGACATCATATTTGGACTTGCCCATGATTCAAGGATGCAATTATTCAAACATTTGTTATTTACCTAAAATGCCATAAAAAATGGTGAATGATCATCATATTGGACCCTGAAATGATCTTCTTGCAACATTATGGGAGGGTCCACTGGCTCACTCTATACCTTGAAGAATCTCTCAAACATGTTCTTCATTGAAGGGATCTTAATGATTTCTTTCAAAGGTACTGTTACATTGATATTTGCTAAGACACTTTCCAAGTCAAAATCCAAGTTGATATTGTTAGTCTTGGGAAAATTTAGATTGGGAAGAAGTATACTTACTAGTGGAGGTGGAAGTTTTTGTTGAGGAAGCTTGGGGTCGATGGGAGGAGATTGAGGAGATTTATTTTTCCTTGTATATGTTTGAAACTCTTGCCTCTTCATCTTCTCTCTTGATTCCTAATATAATTTTTTTATGACTTCCATCCTAGCACTTTTGGATGCTTCTTTTATTCCTTCTTCATGTTGTTCGAGTGTGATATTGAGGCATAATTGTGGTTCTTCAGTGAATACATGATTCATAATTTTCACTTGATCAGGGTCTCCATTGCTCATTGAACACTTATCCTCCCAATGTGTATCCATACACTGAAAACACCAAGGAGTTTCATCCACAAGATTTGAGGGGGAGAGAGTATTAGGCACCTTCTGCTCATTTCAAGGCTTATATACTTGACCAGGAATTTGAGGTTGTCCCTTGAAAGGAGGTCTAGGGGATTTATATTGTGCCCTCTCCAAATTGGTAATTCTATTTGTTAGCACTCTATAATTTTCCCAAGGTTGAGGAGGAAATCAGTAAGGGTAACCACAAAACCACTTCGAGTCAAGGATCTATCCCTCTAAGACTCAAAGAGGGATCTCTCTATCAAATTTAGATTTGTTTGAGTATGGATATTAGGCTAGATATTAAAAATAGAATTTGTTTTAATTTTGAATGGTTGGTTGAAGGAATGCTTTAAGTATCCATTGGGTTATGGGGTTTGTGTTTCAATATAAAGATCGATCTCGGATCTAAAATAAGTTTTCTCCACAGGGCAAGGTAGTAAAAAAGTTGGATTGAATCAATTAAAATGATAATGGATAAGAGTGAAAAGGAAAGATGTTTACTAATCAGAGGAGCAATTAAGACTTCCTTCTCTTAGCTTCAGATGGGAAACATAAATATTATCAAAAGATCTGATACATAGTATTATAACAATAAATTATGTTCTATTTACTCTCTTTTAATAACAATAACTGAAGAAACATATGGAATGATAACAGGAAGAAACACTTAAAAAAAAATATAACACCACCAACACTTCGACACAAGAATCCTGTGAATAGGTTTTCTATTTATGATCGATCCTTTAAAGATTACATAATATCTCTTGGGATACAAAGGTCTCCAATCAACCATTTTGCATTAAAATTACATGAATATATAGGAAATATCACCCCTAAATATTAGGAGGTCTAATTCGACCACCTCGTCCAAAAATAGAAACAAATCGCTCAAAAATCTTGAACTGTCCGCCATGAAAGACTGGTTGAACTACTGAAAAATGGAGTCAACTAAGACATTTGTTTCTCTTTAATGGTGACACCTATGTATAAACTAAAAGAGGTTATTGTATATGAGAATGTGCTGGACAAAATTGTCTTTCGGTTTTTCCAAATTCATCATCAGTTCGCCGAAACAACTCCCACAAAATCATGACTAAAACAGGAAAAAATGAAAATTTAAAAAATGGGGCTAAAAGATGGTTTCTATTATCCCAAATGTTGGTACCTGTGTAAATTATGGTAGAGGTTTTTGTTCTTCATCCCGTTTTGAAAAAAAACTCTCTCGGATTTTGAAATTTCGTTTCCATTTTCCCAGAATCAATATCAGAAGATGAATAGGTAAAACTGGCAATAAACAATTTCATTTCAGAAAAGAGGTTTTGCAGGGGTAAAGTTGTTTTCTCGGACCTCCCTGGGGTGGTAAGTGGTATTGGGAGGGGGGTGGTCTGAGTTCACCATGCAGTGACAAGTGTCCCTCCCAATACCACTTTCTCAGACCCCCTTGGTGTTGATGTGATGTGAGGGGGGGTCCGAGCTCTGCGAGGAGTGCATGGGTAATAGACTTAGGATATGTTTTTAATTTTTTTTAATTCATTTGGTTTTTTATTTTTTATTTATTTTTATATGTTATATGTTTTTTAATTTTTGTATTATGTTTTTTATTATATTTTGTTTTTATTTTTTTTATTAAGTTTTGTTTTATTTATTGTGTTTTATTTAATATATGTATTTGTTATTTGTTTTATTTATGTTTTATTTTATTTTATTATTATTATTTATTATATTTTAATTTATGTTTTTATATTGTTTTATTTTTAATTGTTTTTTATTTATATATTATTTTTATTTTTTAATTAATGTTAATTCTAATAAACTAACCTAACTATACTTTATTTAATTACTAACCTTATTAGCAATGATTGATTAATTATTAATTATTATTTATTATTAATTATTATTAATTATCATATGTTATAATCTAATTAATATTTCTTTATCCTAAGTCTGTATATATAGGGATGAATGGTAGATGAAATGTAGCCAATGGGATAAATGGACAAGGGAGTGAGTGGCACAGAGGTGGATGAAGGATGCAGTAGGGTGATGAAGTAACAGGTGAAGTGGATGGAGGGGGAAAATGAATCAATTGAGCCCAACAAGCCAGATGTCATCATCACGGGAGCAACACAAAATAAGCTACTGAAGAATCAAGTTACCTATGATTATAGGACCCCAACATAGGCTCCACCTGGGGATGGCATCTCTTTCAAGAGGTTTCAAGAACCACTTAACTCTGAACATGCAAACCAGTGCTTTATTCATTGGGCCATGGAGTCACTACAGCTACAATCTTCGAACTGGCTCAAATTTGACTGAACACTGAACTAGATACTATCAACTGCAAACTCTACTGGAAACCATACAATACTGAAAAATATGCTCAAGTGAGTGAGCTTATTCAAAATTGATACCTACCCTACACTAATGATAATTGTGTTGTTCTAAATGATACAATAATGCCAGTGCATCCAATCAAGCAACTTCTCTAAGAACTCTATTCTTTCAATGTTTTCAATCAATATCAGAAACATAACTTGCATAGGCATCATGAACTATTTTCCATCCCGATCTTCATCACAAGGAGCTTGATAAACTTGTCAGACAAAATAAATACTAGGAATGCATTTTGTCTTTGTGGTGAACAATTTTTCCATATAAATAGCCACTGGATCAAGATAGACTTGACCCATCACTAGATATTCTGACTTAGTCAATTCAACCTCATGACCAGGTGCCACACATGTGTTCTCTATGTCTTCAAGTTACTCGGAACATGCCTGTATTTGATCTAATGAGTTTTGTACTAATACTTATACTGAACAAGACATTGGAGCTGACTGTCTGATCATATCCATATAATAACATCTCTTGAAATCATTAGGGGTAAATGAAAACTGACTTTGAAAACACAAGCTATCCAACATATCAGCTATTGGGTCATAAAGTGATTTAGATGATTATGGCATTGGTTCTACTGGAATTTCATGGCTTACACTGTGATTCTCAACCAGAATATGACTAAGATTCCCTCTCACAATCTAAAATTAACTAAAGAATAAGGGAAATGAATCAAAATAGATCAGTTCATTACCTGTCCCATGCTCTATGATTTCATCTAAGGTTTGACATTCAAAAATATTCAAGGGTTGCACCTCTGGATCTGAATCAGATTCTATATCAGCCATGTTTTCCTCAAATGGTTCATCGGAACACTCATCATTCTTACTATTTACAATATGCTTGCATTTTTTTCTCAGGAGCAAGGCAAAACAAAGGGGCAAGTAGTTTGCACTTTCTTGAAAATTTTCTGCATTTTCCTCCTTGCAATCTTGATTAGTATGCAGAGTTTGATTGTCATGTTGGCATTGTGATAATTGGACTTCTTCTTCCCATGAATATAGTGTTGGTTTCTTTGAGAATTCATCATCAAACTCAACCACATAATCATCACCCTGATGATCATATCCTAGAAAATCATCTACATATGCAAGGTCATCAAACATGGACATCATATCAGTTGATGGCTCTTCAACAAGTTGAGTTGGAATTTCATCTTTGACTACATTGTGAATTGAATACATGAAACAATCATTATCCAATCCATGATAACAAGGATGAGCAGCAAAGTACTGTTTGGGGAAATTGATCCTTGTTTGTTCTGGAACTATTGGAACATGTGATCTTTGAACAACGAGTTTATCTTTCCTACTAATTGTATGCATCATCTATTTTACAGTGTTTGCGAGGACATCTAGTTTCAATTGTGAAGATGTCATCCATTCCTTTTCTGTTTTATCTTTTTGTTTTTCCCTTAGCTTGGACCTTTTGTTCAACAAGTTAGCTTCCACATCAACTGCAATATTTTTCATTTCTTCAAGGGTTGCAGTGTTCCTTTCTCTTAATTGGAATGTCATCTCAGGATTGAAGGCATCTGGTAAATGCAAGTGAGATGATACTGGGGGTGGCATTATATCAACAAGCATTGCAAGATATGCCTTATTGAAGCTTGTTGAAAACTGTTGTACTGTTTCCCCTGGTTGTCTTTTCAAATGGTCATACTCTTCTAGGATAGGAAAAACATTTCCTCTGATCACCCATATATCTAGGAAAATTTTTACAAATTGATGAAAATTATCAATGCTTGCAGCTGGAAGATTTAAAAAAAAAAAATTAAGTTTACCTAGCAATGATAGGGAAAACATCTTGACATAGACATCATATTCTTCCACCTCAAATAGTTCAAGAAAATCCTCAAGATTTTGAATGTTCTTTTCAACAGTGATCTTCACATTTTCTCCATCAAACCTGGGTATATTATTTCTATAATTGGCAAGGAGGTCATGGCGAATAGAAGATAAAACCAGAGGTTTGTATCTGTCTGATATTTTTGCAGGTATAGGAGGCAAAGCAAGGGGCTTATAGCTAGCTGGAATTTCAACAGTGGTAGGAGATAAAGCATGAGATTTGTGTCTCACTGGGCTATCTACAGATATTGGAGTGTGTACCAGAGCTATAGGTAAGGGTTGAATCCTTTGAGGTTCTTCAGCTTGAAACTGATCATTATGAATTTCAGCAATAAACTCTTGACCGAGATTATAATAGGAGAAAATATAATTACAGATAAAGGAAACAATGTCTTGAATACAATTTGAACTCGAATACCTAATTTTCCAAGATTTATTTGGCATGTTTTAGGTTCTTTTTCCAGTGGAGTCTTCGAATTTGAACTGATCTAGAGTTGATTGGAGTCGCGAGGTGAAATATTTTAGCCTTCTTGTGTCTGGTCACTGTCCAACATCAGTGATCAAATCTGGAACTTGAAGTGCATTACTGGAGAAATCTCTCTAGTATGGTCACCATTATGTTAACACTCTGTAATTTTCCCAAGGATGAGGAGGAAATCAACAGGGGTAACCACAAAACCACTTCGAGTCAAGGATATAGCCCTCCAAGACTCAGAGATGGATCTCTCTATTATATTTAGATTTGTTTGAGTATGGATCTTAGGATAGCTATTAAAAATAGAATTTGTTTTAATTTTGAATGATTGGCTGAAGGAATGCTTTAAGTCTCCATTGGGCTATGGGGTCTGTGTTTAAATATAAAGATTGATCTCAGATCTAAAAAACGTTTTCTCCATAGGGTGAGGTAGTAAAAATGTTGGATCAAATCAATTAAAATGATAATGGATAAGAGTGAAAAGGAAAGACGTTTACTAATCAGAGGAGCAATTAAGGATTCCTGGGCTTAGCTTCAGATGGGAAACATAAATATTATCAAAAGATTAGATACAGAGTATTATAACAATAAATTGTGTTCTATTTACTCTCTTTTAATAAAATGAAATGACAAAACATATGGAATGATAACAGGAAGAAACAATTAAAAAATAAATATAATTCCACCAACACTTCGACATAAGAATCGTGTGAATAGTTTTTCTATTTCTAGTCAATCCTTGAAAGGTTACAGAATAGCTCTTGGGATACAAAGGTCTCCAATCAACCATTTTTCATTAAAATTACATGAATATATAGGAAATATCACCCCTCAATATTAGGAAGTCTAATTCAACCACCTCGTCCAAAAATAGAAACAAATCCATGAAAAATCTTGAACTGTCCGCCATGAAAGACGGGTCGAATTGATGAAAAAAGGGGTCAACTCAGACATTTGTTTCTCCTCAACAGTGAAACCTGGGTATAAATTGAAATATTTTATTGTATGTGAGAATGTTCTGGACAAAATCATCTTTCATTTTTTCCAAATTCATCTTCAGTTCACCGAAACAGCTCCTTCAAAATCATGGTTGAAACAGGAAAAAATGAAAAATTGAAAAATGGGGCTCAAAGATGGTTTCAATTATCCCAACTTATGGAACCTGTGTAAATTCTGGGAGAGGTTTTTTTTATTCATCCCGTGATGAACAAAATCCTCTCTCGGATTTTGAAAATTCATTTCCATTTTCCCGGAATCAACCTCGGAAGACGAACAGGTAAAACTGGCAAAAAATGATTTCATTTGGGAAAAGTAGTTTTGCATGGGTAAAGTGGTTTGATTGGAACCCCCTCGGGTGGTAAGTGGTATTGGGAGGGGGGGGTGGGTCCGAGTTCACCACACGGTGACAAGTGTCCCTCCCAATACCACTTGCTCGGACCCCCTTGGTGTTGATGTGACGTGAGGAGGGAGGGGGGCTCCAAGCTGTGCAGGAAGTGCATGGGTAGTAGACTTAGGATATGTTTTTAATTTCTTTTAATTCATTTGGTTTTTTATTTTTTAATTTATTTTTTAATTTATTTTTTTGTTTTATATGTAATATGTTTTTTAATTTTTGTATTATGTTTTTTTATTATATTTCGTTTTATGTTTTTGTATTAAGTTTTGTTTTATTTTTTGTGTTTTATTTAATATATGTATTTGTTATTTGTTTTAGTTATGTTTTATTTTTATTTATTTTTACTATTTATTATATGTTAATTTGTGTTTTTATATTGTTTTATTTTTAATTGTTTTTTATTTATGTATTTATATATCCTTTTTATTTTTTAATTAATGTTAATTCTAATAAACTAACCTAACTATACTTTATTTAATTACTAACCTTATTAGTAATGATTAAATAATTATTAATTAATATTTATTATTAATTATTATTAATTATCCTATGTTATAATCTAATTAATATTTCTTTATCCTAAGTCTATTTATGTAGGGATGAATGGCAGATGAAATGTAACCAATGGGATAAATGGACAAGGGAGTGAGTGGCGCAGAGGTGGATGAAGGATGTTGTAGGGTGATGAAGTAACAGGTGAAATGGATGGAGGGGGAAAAGGAATCAACTGAGCCCAGCAAGCCACATGTCTTCATCACAGGAGAAACGCCAAATAAGCAGCTGGAGAATCAAGTTACCTATGATTATAGGACCCCAACACTATTCACAATTAAGGTTTTATTTCTCACCATGCCATCCACATTCTCTTTTAGTTTTTCTAAGGCACAGATAATATCATGGGTGGCTTAGCGTTGTGTACTACCCTTGTTTAAAAATCAACCTTAGTTGTTGGGGTGTATAAAGGTTCCACCTTAGATGATGGTAAGTTGGCATCAATTCTTGTAGCTATTTCATGAGCTTCTTGAATCATTCTAGGACCGTTGTCCTTGAGCATGAACTCAAATTTTCGTGAAAATTCCTTGGTATAGAGGAAGAGAGAGCAATATCCTCTGGGGTGATGACTGTTAGGTATTTGTTGTAGAAACCTTTAAAAATTGGCATGGAACTCCCTAACAATGTCATTCTCATATTTCTTGATATCATTGAGTCATGTTAACAACATGTTAGGATCTTATTTAACACTCCATATTTTGAGAAAAACCTTTTCTAGTGGATCCATGGTTTTGATACTAGCATAAGGGAGACTATCATATCATCTTCTATCAACATCTTGAAGAGTGGCATAGAAAATTTTCATCACCAAATCCTCGACATCATCACTTATGAGATCGATTTGAAAGAATGCCCAAAATTACTCACATGATCTTTTGCACTAGTCACATCATTACTAGTGAATCTGGGAAGCCATTTTTCATACTTTTCAGGCATTTTTCAGGGGTATCCTGGGATGGATGACATATCTAATGGATTTAATAGCTTAGATCCCCATTTCTTTTGACTCTGGTTCTGAGTCTAAGTCTGGGCTTGAGTTTGATTCTGAGCTTGAGTATGAGCCATTATATTCAAAGGAAGGTTCACACCAAACAATGATTTTACTATAGGAGAGTTATGAGGAATATTTTATTATAGGTCTTGGGAGGATTAGAATACCTCCCTGAGCTTTGTGGAGTCACCAAATAACCCCTCAAGGATTTTGGCATGTATGTGTTCACAGTTTGTCATTGTTGTTGTATAATAATTTTGGATTTTAACTATGTAGATAGTTTTTGAAACATCTAAAAACTATCTACAAAGTTAAAATATAGAATGATTATACAAAAAACCCCATGAATTATGAGAGGAAGAGAGGGAATCAACCTCAGTGAAGTCACTATGTAATCTTATAAGATAAGGGCTTCAGGAAAATATCACCAAGGATATGTCATAGAAAAAAGCTAACTTGATTCTCCCCAACAACGCCAAGATGTTAGCGCGTAATTTGTATGTGTCCAATCCCAAGATAAGTAAATTTAATCTTGTGTAACTACATGATAACCCACCATTGTTACCTTAGTAGGAAATCCCCATGTTTTATGGATGGATGAGGTCCAACCCAAAGGAGGCATCCCTGGTAACTTCAAGGGATCAGATAGCAATTATATGGTCAATCTTAGAGCACCCTCTCACTGGTTAACTAAGTCAAAGAGTCTATTTCTGTGAAATGGAGGCAAAAGAAGAGTTTTGTGTACCTTCCTAGAACAAGAACAATATAGCATATATATATAACAATTTCCAAGTACCAAATGATAAAGTATCTCAATAGACAATAAACATATAGATATGATGAATGAAGTAAAAATTGCATCAAGATGACGGTTTATAACATCCAATAGTATTTTGTAAGAGCCACAAGAAATTCAAAATAGAATTACAAGATAATATAGTGAAAACTTATCATTTATCAAGTAGATCATTTAGCACTTATCCCAATAAATTTCTAAGTATGTTAGCTAGTAATTTGAGTGAGTTATGCAACAAAATACAATAGTTAGGATGGATATAGAAAATATTTTCAATAACATCAAGATAATTAGTAAATTAAGCTAAGATATGATTAGAAAAGGTTAGCAAAATCTATAGAGAGTAAAGTTTGAGGGTTGGTTTGATCAAATCCTTCACAAGAGAGAGAAAGTAAACTAGTGCCTTTTGGGGATATGTAGTCTTTTACAAAAAAAAAATATAACTTGGAGAAATAATGATGATAATAATGTCCTAAGGATGATGAGATGATGTTTGTGGTGCTATCACATTAGGGCCTCAATCTTCAATTCTCAAAAGATGAATTTTGCTAGAGAACAAGCACTTTTGGGCTCTAGCAAATTCTTCATCTTCCTTATAATCTTGAAATTTAATAGCAACAATCTTCTAGAATCCACTCCTAAAGTGCTAGCACTTTAGGGCTTTAGGAGTTTTCCCTATATGAGGTTTCTTAGCAAAAAAATAGATGAAATATTCTAGAGAGAGGAAGAAACACTTATGTTCCTCTCCTAGGGTTTACACAAGAAAGATAGCTTCAATATGAACAAGTAAAATATACCATAGCCATTCAACACATGAAAGAAATTACAGATTTTACTTAATTCACCGATATAAAATCAAGCACAAACCCTATTTGTAGAAATTTTCACCAAGAAATGAGCCAAGAAACATCGACACACTACTGCATTTGGGTCAAATTTCGATGGCGCGTTCGACACAATTGCCACTTTCTATTGTCGGAAGACCGACAAACCTCGGACCCCCTCAAACGTCGTTTCACATGACGTCATTTTTCCTACGGCCTAATTTTTGTCTATATTGCGACGTTTCAAACGTGGCAAGAGAGACGTTGAAAACATGGCAAGACCAACGTTTCAAATGTCGCAAGAGAGACGTTGGAAACGTGGCAAGACCGACGTTTCAAACGTCGCAAGAGAGACGTTGCAAACGTGGCAAGACCGACGTTTCAAACATCGCAAGAGAGACGTTGCAAATGTGGCAAGACCGACGTTTCAAATGTTGCAAGAGAGACATTGCAAACGTGGCAAGAGAGACGTTGCAAACATGGCAAGTGATACATTTCAGACGTGGCAAGAGAGATGTTTTGAAGGTGGCAAGACCGACGGGAGGTGGTATTATCTCCGACGTGGTTGCTATGGGAGCGACACTCTTGAATGTCGCAAGAACGACGTCCATTAGGTGGCAACAGCGACGTGGTTGCTATGGGAGAGACAATCTTGGAGGTGGAAAGAGAGACGTCTCGGACATGGAAATACCGACGGGAAGAGAGTGAAAGACGTCACAATTTCCACCTTTGTGTAGGTATTTAAAAAAAAAATGCAATATCAATATCAAGACCTAATAGTCATTCCAAGCCCAAAGGAGGAGTAAGTCATATAGGTGTCAGCTAGTGACAGCATACATGGAAATTTCTTCCTACTTCATTAACATTTTCTTCAAGGTAAGTGCATAGTCTAGTTGTGTATAGTGTGATGTATTAGATTCTTATATTGGAATGGAGTAATAAAAGACCCCCTTTTGTTTACATTGTGACTCTTATGTTCTACATGGATTATTGATATGTAGGTAATTCTTTTTTTTTTTGTTATGATGAATATGTTGAATTGAATGTGCATAAATGTGTTAAGTGTGTATAAGAGTTATAGATCAACATAATAGACTAGGAATATATGTGGATATTGAGATAGAATGTTGAGACCCTTATCCTGTAACATATCTCCATATCTTTAATCTTGGCATGTGCTTCCGATGAGACATTCCCTTAACTAGCACCGAAAATGTCGACACTAAACTACATCAACCTTTGTTGAACACTTAAGTGGACCCGAGTCTGCCAATTAGAGCCAACAATCCCTAAGGTGGACAAACAACTCCATACCACAAAACCAAATGTTGTTGTTCACAAGAAATTATTGTCTTGAACAAGGCCAAAACCCTCATGACATGCTCCATTGATCAAGACACACCCCAAAGTTGATTTAGTCCTATTTGATCATTGTTGAGTTGCCCAAAGCACATATATTTTGGGATTATTCTAGATTAGGATATGAAAAAAATGAGAATTATGATGAAGCCCTTGAACTCTTTTGTAAGATGAAAAGGGCTCGCATAAATCCCAACGTAATTATCTACACATTCCAACTAGAAGATTAACATGATTATTTTGGGTCACATGTGGTTTTGAATCTTATTGTAATTACATTGCATTCCCAAAATGGAAACCCAATGAAATTATTGTTCGAACAAGTAGGTTGGATTGTTGTCATAATTACTCTTCATGCTTTAATGTAACCCTAACATTGTTACACCATTCTAGATATCAAACCTTAGCAATTTCGTTAGCTATAATTTCCTTCCCAAACATGTCACTGACTCCCACAGATCCAAAATTCTATTCGTCCCTAATCTCCTCTTAAATTTAATAACTCACCCCATTTATATGGTCCAAGAACTTCAAATCAATTGGATTCAAGTTTTGTTCCTCTTAATCTCCATAAAGGCACTTCAATGCATAGTTTGGAGGTGAGATTGGAGGGTGAAAAGCGAGGTCACAATGTCATTTTCCCCATAAACGAACAATCTTTGAATCCAACCCCTATATATTCCAAAGACAAACTCCTCTAAAGCGTCAACAACTTCAAGTTCTTGTCTTGCATCTATTTGCCATAATCAACCATCAATTCCAATACACTAATGCATTTCCAACCATGGATAATTAACAACTTGGTTACACAACCATTTTTGCCATCATTAGCAGCTAACACACTCTTTTTACATTGCCCCTATTGAGAATAACATTCATC
>JASDQU011402968.1:45803-67028 GCA_032191745.1 Picea mariana | reverse complement strand
ATGTTGATCTTGAATTGAATAATGGCACTGATACTTTTCCTCTACCATCTTGTCTTGATGATATCTCATGTGAAGATGCAAGATTCCCTCTGTTAAAAGATCACTAGAGCATCCTCTTTACTTCACTGTTGGCACTCCAGTTTACTCGTCACTTCTTCATCAAGAAGTAAGAAGCGTCATTATTATAGCAAACTTGTCGCAACATCCATCAAATGCAACATATTTATAGATTTTGTAACGTCGCAATTCCGACGTAAAAAATTCCTAAATGACCATTGGTATTTTGACTTGGTGAACATATTAAGGTGACCGTTGGAGGGGAAAACCTAGTTTCCAAAACATCGCAATTGTGACATACCTTTTCACAAACGTGGCAAGAGAGACGTTCCATGTGGAAAACATGGAAAGAGAGATGTTTCAGTGGAAAACGTGGCAAGAGTGACATTAACGTGGCAATTGCAACATACATCTTCACAAACGTGGCAAGAGAGACGTTCCAGTCGAAAATGTGGCAAGAGCGACGTTCCAGTGGAAAACGTGGAAAGAGCAATTTTAACATGGCAAGACCGACATTAACATGGCAAGAGATATGTCAACGTGGCAAGAGCGACGTTATCGGGCAACATGAATTTTTTTTTTTATAAATTTCCTCTATTTTGCGACAATATGGACAATTTTGTCCATAACGTCACAAATAAAACGTCGGAATTTTTACAATATGTAGTAGTGACAAGTAGTCCTCCAATCCTAGCGCATAAGTAAAAGAGACTAAGTATGCCAAATAGGGAGACAATTTCAGTCTTAATCCTTTTGTGTGAGGAAGATATGCGATGATAAATGAAAATGGCAAGGCCTCTATTTATACGAGGCCTTGCAACCATATTTATCCACTTTAAAATTCAACTAAACCCCCTTTTTCAAACTAAACAAATGCTCAAAGACCTTATAGAGTTTGTCAAATTTAGGTGTGGAAGGGGTGTCAAGGAATACTATTGAGTCATTCAATCCCCAAGTCATTTTTTTTCCCAAGGGAAAACTATCTATGTCATGTGTGATTATGAGGTGGAGTGGGGTAAGACTTATGGGTATGGATTTTCATGACATACAAGGGCTCATATTGTCTCATTTATTGGTGCCTTTGTTGAGGGATAGCCACATCCGTTTCCTTGTTTTGTTTTTTTTAAGCATATTTTTCCAAGCCCTTTATTAGCCATTTATTTTGAATGTGTTTCCAAGATGAAGACAATAAGAGGCACTAAAAGGAAATGCATAGCCCACATATGCTCTACCTTGGTTTTCATGCTTTTCCAAGTTGAAGACAATAAGGGGCACTGAAATGAAATGCATAGCCCACATACGCTCTACCTTGGTTTGCATGATTGATTAGTTAGTTAGTTATTTTATGGGTCCCTCATTTTTTGAGAAGCATTTTATTATTCTCGAGATCCCATGGTGAAATTTTAATGCATGATGTTTTGCTAGGGCACCTCCAATCCTAATGGCCTCTTCTTTCCATGAAATGAGGTATATTCCCTTCTTGGGTCAATAAGACTAAAAACCCAAAATATGAGGATATGAAATGGAAGAAGTATGGAAAGTGATAAGTATGATTTTGAATGGTATGAAGACTCTTCAAGGAACACCCAATAGAAAGGATTATTTGCAACATATTCAAATGTTTCAATTATTAAATTGACACTTACCACGAAGTTAGACTTCTTACCTCATGAAGCAAGACCTATCTTCCTTTGGGGATAGGCTAGTGTGATGAATGTTGTTCTTCTATTGGTGATGGATATTGGTGCAAGTCAATATAGGAGGGGCCCTATGGGGATCTGCTAGTCAATTTGGCTCTTGGCACTCCATGTCTGCTACATGTGGGGCTTGAGACATTATCTCCTTAGTTACCCCTAGGTTTGGGGGAGGGGGGTAACAGGAAGGAAACCAATGTATATTGAATTAACTTTTTCTATAGGACATAAATTGGGTTTTCAATGGTCAAATAAAAATAAATTGAAGGCATGAAATTGTTGAAACTAGAGTTACCAAATCAGGAAAATGTCACTAAAAAACAACAAAATGGTTGTTGGAATATTGAAGGGGGGGGGGGGGNTGGGGGGGGGGGGGTGAATCAATATGAGCACTTTTTACCACTTTCAACCACAATATGTATAAAATTTAACTTTATCAGAAATATTCAATATGCATTCAGTATATCATTGCATCATAAACAATATCATTTATTAGTGCATAATAAACAACCACATATACATAGTACATTAGAATTTACGTGGAAACCCAATTGGGAGAAAACCACATAATTCTTTCTATATATCAAGAATACATTCATAGGAAAAAATAATTTCCCCATTCTCCAACACCAACTATAAGGAGGCAACGACCCCCTGATTTATATGCACCAACCTGAAGGAAGCTACAACTCCCTAAATTCTCTATCTCTAACCAAAAGGAGGATATAAACCCCTAATTTACATGATGCAACTTGAAGGAAGCTCCAACTAGCTGAGTTCTCTAGCATGAACTAGAAGGAGGCTATGATCCCTTGATTTGTAGGCACCAACCTTAATGAAGCTCCAAATCATTTTTTTCTCTGGCACCAACCAGAAGGACATTACAAACCCCTTTCCTTGCCTCGTCCTGCCTCCTTGAAATATAAGTGTAGACTCACTAGCACTCCTATAACTCCCATTTTCATTGATACATCAATCAAACTATCATTGTCACTGTCACATCAACCCATGACTACTATTGTCACATCAACCTATCACTGACACTATCACATCAACCTGTGACTATCACTATCACATCAACCTGTCACTGTCACTGTCACATCAACCTGTGACTACCACTTTCACATCAACCTGTCATTGTCACTATCACATCAACCTGTGACTGCCATTGTCACATCAAACTATCACTGATGATCAACCAATCATCCAACCTATCACTTTCACTATCGTTTTCACTATATATAACTAGATCCACTCACATGGATATCAAAACCATCACCATACCATGTACATCAACCATGTACCAAAATTGTACCATACCATGTACGTCAACCATGTACATCAATCATGTATCATAACCTGTACCATACCATGCATCAACCATATACCATATCACTCATGATATGTCTCAATCATGTCATACATCATGTACCATAAGATATCATCAATGTTGTTCCTCAACCAAGTACTATAAGACGTTCCTCAATCATGTGATAACATAAACATGTCATATACCAAACCAAATACCAATATACCCAATACATACTTCTAACAATGTATCATATCATCACAAAGATGTACCATTATCATCAAGACACGCCTCAAGAATGTACCATAAAAATAAGCCTCAATAACACATATAAAGCATACATTTGATCTTGTATAAGACATCATACACATGATTACATACATGTATCTCTTCCTCAACTTTAGAAACAAGATAATAACATCTTCATCAAACTTTACCTTAGTCTCACGGGACTAATTTTGGATTAGTCACAAATCCTAAATTTCAACAAGCATAACTCCACACCTATAATGAATGAATTTTTGAAAGTTTAACCACAAATACAATGAGATCTTTCTTCCATCTCCTAAAAATTTCAGGGTCTAAAACTTCTCATAACTGAAGTTGTAGTGAAAATGGCAGACCTTGTTGAATTCTAGCCTATTCGAAAGAGAGAAAATTTACAACATGCCACATGCTCAATATTTTATATATAATTCTGGAACTTGCACACACAATTCTAAGAATTGTTATATTTCCTCTGAAATTGGTCTCATAGAATTTGGATCTTCTATGATTAAGCTATGGATTTTTTACCTGGAACACCTATTTGAGACTAGTTTTGGGACTAGTAAAAAACCCAATATTCCACTGAGTGTATCTCCAAAACTACAATGGCCCAGAAGTGAAAATATTTACCATAGGTAACCTGAAATGTATTCTCAACCTCCTCTAATTGTTTTATGTTTGAATCATTCTATATAAAACGTTATATTGCAAATGGTAATATGAATTTTAAATAACATACCTTAGAGTACATCATCACAAGACTTCATCCTCCCTTGGAATTTTTCCCTTCTTCACTTCATCTTCCTTTTGAAATTCACTTCAGATCTCCTTGGTTACCTCATATAAGAATCACTTTCTCACTTAGATAGATATTCAATGAACTTGTGTGTGTATAAATGAGAGGCTCTTGATGTTTATTTATACTTTTCCAACTGACTTATTTTCTTAACTTTAGGGTGACCTGTAAATTCTTATTTACAATTGTTTTACCCTTTTTCCTCATTTTGGGGCCAACTAATAACTCCTTGTTGCAACCATTTAGGGGTTTATTAACCATTCTTTGGGTCTTCCAACTTCATGACCTCATAACTCCTCATTTGTGAGGAACTATGTGACATACAACATACCATTGGAAACAACATGACAAGGAATATCCATCTGTGAGTGTGTTACATGCATTTACATTGTCTTTCATGTCCTTATTCCTCAAACAACTTTGGGATTCATGACCACACCCTTGGGGGTTCTTGTAGACTTCTTCAAATTGTCTTCTCGTGAGGGTCATTCTTAAAGTTATGGCATAAGGGGACCACTTTGGAGACTTATTAAATTATACCCAACACATCTTTTGAAATCAATGAAAACTACTTTTGTTGACATCAATGACAACCAACTATCCAACAATATCCCCCTTTGGAATTGATGGAAAAATTCATACTCCACCTGTGATCAATGCTCATGATCTTTCTCCCCCCCTTTGAAATCAATAGATAAGGGTATCTCCCCTTGGGGATGCTCCCACTATCTTCATGCTTCTAATATTTCTCTTCTAATCTTTCTCTTTCTCCTCCTTTGACATTATGGGAAGAAAGGTAACTCCCCCCATTAGTATACCTTCTTTGAACAATATTTCTATGAATTTATGTGCTCCCCCTATCTTCATGCTTCTGATATTTCTTTAATGATCTCTTTCTCTGATGATTTCTCTCTCTACAATATATCATGTAGATCAATATGAGGATTCATGTGTATACTTCCTTTCCTATCTTCCAGGGATGCTTGTCCATCAATGTTTCCTCTTGTAATTCAATGACATATATACAAAGAATTCACAGTTACTTGACTTCAATTATTCATGGCTTTTCATGTTCACATCAATGACCATACTTTCCTCTGATGATATAACTTCTACTGATAGTTTCTCTTTCCTATTTTTTTGTGCCTTTTACTACTTTCCTTCCAGTGACTAACTGATTCCACTGATTCCAATTGTTAATGCTTTCATCCATTGTTATGCATATTATATTTAATATCTATTAAATGTCACATGAAAAAATCTTTATACATATGTCATGAAACTGTCCATGACTCTGCTACTCAACTTCACACAATGATGACCCATCTGCTACAACTGATCACAACATACTCCTTGTTGATCAATCTATCTGTTCAATATGTAAATCAAACTATACATGTCTACAACAATATGTACTGAATATATCCATGTCTGAATACATGCTTGGAATACTCAATACAATCATGAATCTCTCCCTGAAAAGTGTACCACTGATACTCTTCGTAATTGACAGCTAATACATGCATGGGATTCTATTATGAAATCTACTCTTCAAACAATTAAAATGTCACAAGATATTCTATACTTATATCATCAAACCATTCTGAGGCTTCTTTACAAAATTTGCAAACACTTCATAATGCTTGAAATATCATTTTATGATCTTTAGAGATGCTTCTTAGACTCCCTTGTTCAATATTCATATTTACTGGGAGTCTCCAAGCCGGATGGCTCAGAAAAATACCAGCTCTGATGCGAAGTAATCTTCCTCTTAGTCTATGGATATATCACATCCTCTTCCTGAACTCTGACATTCCTTGAATCTTCCTCTACAACCTCTTCCTGGATTCTAACATATTCTTGTTTTCCTATAGATTCATCATGATATTGCGTTGTTGTAAATATTGTGAGTACAATCTCTGGGATCTGGTTTTCATTCATCTATTTTTCTTATTTTTCATTTCTTCTCCAAAACTTCATGTATATAACATCTTCCTTTTTCCTTGTGGATTTGTTTTGATAATGTACTACTGCAAATCCTGAGAGTATGATTGATGGGTGTTCTTCATTCATCTTTTTTTTCTTTACATGTTCTTTTTTTCTTTTCCAAACCTTCTTATATATGATATCAATGTTATCTTTCATGGATGTATCCATCATACTCTACAATCATGAGCTATATTTCCATAGTTATGGAATTTATAACATTCAATATTGTCTGGGGCCACATAAACATTTATTTATTGACCATTTATTCCATAATCTCTGCAATCTATAACTTTATGTCCAAATTTAGTAAAATTAAAACAATGACCATAAAATAATTTTTGATACCTGGGAGTGAATGATATTCTTTGTGGTGTAGTCCTTTTTAATTCCTTCCTTGGTTGATCACGATCTTCTCTTATGTTGTTTCCTTCACAATGATTGAATCTTCTTTGATACTTGAAAGTGGAGAGTCTTCTTTGATATATTTCTCTTCTATAATATTGTTTTTGAGTCTTATTCATTTCTGGAATGTTCTCCTTTGAGGGCTCTTATTTCTTGATGGGGATTTTGATGATTTATACATAACTCTTAGCATTCTATTCATTCTTATTTTCTAGTAACCTATAACATTTCTCTTCAACCTTATTTACTATTGATGTGGAGATTTCTCTCTTTTCAATGTTGTTTCTTAGCTTGACAACTTTAATTCTTAATATGACAACTTCTTCTTCAAGCTTCTCACTATTAAGAAAATGTTAAGAACCAAATATCAAGATAGCATAGAAAAATATCAGAATAAGTACTCAATTGCTTGAAAAAGAGAGAATTTAAGATAATAATCCTCTTCGAGGGGGAAACCTCGTTATATACCACATAAATTTCCAAATACAAGATGATTCCAAATGAAAAGGTCTCCTTGGTATATATAGGAGACTAGGAGGCACAATTATGACTAATGGACCCAAGCCAACATAAATAAAATAACATTACTAATGTAATATGCCCCAATTAAGGGGTAATGTGCCACTATTTAGGAATTAACATGCCCCTCCCCTTGAGACAAGTGTTGTCCGCAATGCTTGAGTAATTTCAGATGTTTCTTTATAAAAGAGGAATCTTCTCAAGAGGAATCTTCAGTAGGTAGTTTCCTCTACTTAATGAGATACTATGAAATGGATCTATTCCTTAGCTGGTGAATTCTTGTGTCAATGATAGATTCAGTCTCCAATGTAATTTTTCCTTCTTCTTCAAGTTCTGACATTATAGTTTGAACTAGGATCTTGTTCCCTATAACCTTCTTTAAGCATGAATCATGGAAAATTGAGTGTACTCGTGAAGATGCAGGAAACTCGAATTTGTATGCCATAGTACCAATCTTTTGCAACACCTTATAAGGGCCATAGTACTTTGGTGATAATTTATTATACTTCTTGTCTTTCTTGAGGGACATCTCCTTTTATGGTTGTAGTCTTAAAAACACCCAATCCCCTACTTCAAAACTTATTTCACTACAGTGTTGATCTACTTGTTGTTTCATGCGATTATGTGCCATGGTCAGGTTGTCCTTTAGGATTTGGAGAGCTTGTTGTTGATGCTCGATGTGATCTTCCACTGCTTGAACCTTATATTTTCATTTTAGAGAAGAAGTGATGGAAGGAGGGTGGTATCCATAGAGTGCCATAAATGGTGTCATTTTTGTTGCAGTATGAAAGGAAGTGTTATATCACCATTTTGTCAAACGTAACCATTTGAACCATTGTGTTTTTTATAAGAGACAAAGCAACAAAGGCATCCTTCTAGACATTTTTTCACTATCTCAGTTTGTCAATCAGATTGAGGATGATAGGATGAGCTATGAGCTAATTGAGTACCTAAACAAGAAAATAATTATGTCAAAAAATGTCTAGTGAAGATGTAATCTATGTCACTTACAATAATATTTGGGCTTCCATGTAGCTTTTGAAATGTCTCCATGAATGTGGTGGAAACTGTACTTGATTTGAAGGGATGAGAGATTGCACAAAAGTGTGTGTACTTGGTCGGTCTATCAAAAATCACCATGATGACACTCTTTCCTTCAGACTTTGGTAACACTATGATGAAATCCATGGAAACATCTTCCTAGCACTGACTTGGGATGACTAATAGTTGTAAAAGACCTAGGGCCTTAATTTTTTCCACCTTGTTTTTCTGCAAAACCAAACATTCTGCTACAAACCTTTGAACATTAGTTTTAAGGCCATCCCAAAAAAACTCCTTCTTGAACCTATGGTAGGTTTTCAAAAATAATGAGTGCCCTCCTACCAAAGAGGTGTGCAATTCCAATAGTACCTTTTGTTTGAGTTGGGAGTTAGTACATAAATATAAGTGGTCTTTGTACCATAGTGAATCATTTTTCCATGTAAATGTATCTGAGAAATTGGAATCCTACTGCAACCTTTGAATGAGAGTCCACACGTTTTCGTCATTCTTCCATTCATCCCTTGATTCTATTATCCAATTAGTTTGGATGATCAAGATAGCATAGAGAAAGGCCTCAACATATTCATCCTTTATTCAAAGTGAATCTTCCACAACATTTTTCTTCCATTTTTTATAGATGATTTCAAAATCATAACCCAATATCTTGGTCACCCATTTTTGTTTTTCTTCTAAAGATAGTCTTTGTTCCAAGAAGTATTTAAGACTATCATGATATTTTTTGACCTTGAAGTGCCTACCTATTAGGTAAGGGTTCCATTTCCTCAATGCATGTATTATTTCCATCATTTCCTTCTCATAAATGGGTTTTTGTAAGTCCTTTCCCTTGAGTGGTTGACTTTCAAAAGCCAGGGGTCTTCCTTCTTGCATTAGGACAACACCAATGCCATTTTCTGAGGCATCACATTCCACAATAAATGTTTTTGTGAAGTTTGGTGTGGTCAAGACACGAGATTTGCACATCACCTCTTTAAGTTGTTCAAAATCTTGAGTTTCCTCTAGAGTCCATGAAACTGCATCCTTCTTAGTTAATGTCGTTAAAGGTGTTACTATTCTTCCATAGTTTTGAACAAACTTGTGATAGTAACTTGTCAAACCCAAAGATCCTCTAAGATTATTCAATGTTTTGGGAATTGGCAAGTCCATCGTGGCCTTAATCTTGTTAGGGTCTATCTTGACACCTTCATGAGATACAATATCACCCAAATACTCTACCTCCTTCACCCCAAAGAAACATTTTGATGGTTTGGCATAAAGTTGTTTCTACTTTAGTAGTTGTAGCACTTTGTCAACATGTCACACATGATCCTCACAAGACTTGTTATAGATTAGTATATCATCAAAAAATACTAACACAAATTTTCAAAGGAAGGGATTGAAAATGGAATTCATCAACCCTTGGAATGTGGAGGGTGCATTTCTAAGGACAAAAGGCATGACCAAAAATTCATAATGGCCTTCATGAGTTCGAAATGCTATTTTTGGGATATCTTCTTCCTTCATTCTAATCTGATCATACCCTGAACAAAGATCCAACTTTGTGAAATAGATTTATCCATGTAGTTCATCTAACAATTCATCAATGACGGGAATGGGAAACTTATCTTTAATAGTGATCTTGTTGATATCTCTATAATATGGACACATACACCATGTGCCATATTTCTTGAGTAACATTACCACTGGTGCAGAGTAAGAACTTTGGATAGATCTAATAATACCATCCTCTAACATTTATTCAACCATATGCTCAATTTCATTCTTTTGGGCATAAGGGTATCTATAAGGCCTAATGTTAGGAGAAACACTCTCAAGAATTAGGGCATGTTAAGCCCTAAATAGTGCCACATTACCCCTTAATTGGGGCATATTACATTAGTAATGTTATTTTATTTATCTTGGCTTTGGTCCATTAGTTGTAATTGTACCTACTATTCTCCTATATATACCAAGGATACCTTTTGAATTGGAATCATTTTGTTTTTGGAAATTTATGTGGTGTATAAGGAGGTTTCCCCCTCAAAGAGGGTTATTATTTGAAATTCTCTCTTTTTCAAGGCGTTGAGTACTTATTCTGAGGTTTTTCTATGCTATCTTGATATTTGGTTTTTAACATTTGGTATCAAAGATTATCACAGAGAAACCTAGTAAGGTGATAAGCTCTGATACCAAATGTTAAGAACCAAATATCAAGATAGCATATAAAAACCTTATAATAAGTACTCAACGCCTTTAAAAAGAGAGAATTTCAGATAATAAGCCTCTTCAAGGGGGAAACCTTCTTATACACCACATAAATTTCCAAATACAAGATGATTCAAAATGAAAAGGTCTTCTTGGTATATATAGGAGACTAGGAGGTATTGTTACACACTATTTTCATCATCCCTATGAATGTTAATGATGTAAACCTATCCTTTGTCTTTAGAAGGATTAGTGGCCTAAATTCATGAAGAAAGAAGGGAGAAGAACTTTGCCTGAGAGAAGAAATTGTATTTTCCTTTGTAAAAACCCTGTTAAGGAAGGTCGTCGCAGGATGCACTATATATAGGGTGAAACAATGCCTGATTGTCACACCCTGCTATAAAGATAGAATCTAATGTCATCATAGTTTGCACTATAGCTGAGGTGAGACAATTTTCGTACATGGGAAAAATGAGAATCTTCTCGGTGCTTCTATAAGGAGAAGATTCTATGGTGAGGTGGCCTTTGATTGGTTTGGATCTTACTCACTTTTCTGATTTAGGGGGATCATCCTAACCTCCTCACCTTATCCTCTTTAGCTTATAAAAGGAGAGGAGCTCTCATGGAGAAATTTAGATTGGAAATTTGGCTTGAGATTGTTAGCTTGCTTAGAGTGGCTTTGAGCTTTGTTTCGTCAAGATAGATTGTGAATGACTTTCAGATGTATAGTCACATAATCCATGGAGAAAGAAGTGTGTGGGAAGCAAGGGACTATTGGAAGGGACCTTACAACATCAAGGCTTTGGTTGTAATCTCTCTTTCTATTATTTAATATAGATGCACTTGTCTTTCCTATATGAATCTTATTTGTTCATATTGTATGATTCCTTGATCACATACATAGTTTCATATCAAATATTTCTTGTATTATTCTTGTCTTCGTTGGCTTGTGTTCCTTTGTAGATTTTTCTCCATAAGCCTCGTGATGGAGCTTGGGTTGAAATGGCGAAGTCGTATCTTAAATATTTAAAAGGTATGTTCTAGATCCATTTTTCATTTGATAATTGAAATCTAAGAAAATAATAATGCACTGTCTTGTTTTGTTCTAGTTTCGGGTGAAACTAGGGAGTTTTTTTTGTGTCCATACTTACCGATTTGTTCAATAAAAAAATTGGCGACTCCACTGGGGAACAAATTGTTTTCCTAGTTTGTCTTGATTTCTTTCTTTGATTGTCTAGGTTCTATTTTTTGAGTCACTAGGAGATCCATCTTGACTCTCTGATTGTTAAACTTCACTGGAAAAACCTTCTTACTTTTTATTTTTTCATTTTTCTTTGATCGTCACACCCTGATTTGAGTGACAGTGCGATGATATAGGATCGATTCACTCTACCTATTAGACACAGCGATATGTCATCGCACTATATTGTTTTTTGGTCGGCGACTATGTAGCATCGTCGCACTATGTTAATCTTCCAGCGTGCGTCGATTGTGAAAATTTTTAATTTTTGATGGTTTTTCTTGCCCATATATTAGATATGGTTTTGGGGTTAATTTTTGGGTTTGATTATAGTCTAATTACAATATTCTTGACAGTCTTTGAATCTTCTTTTATCTATCTTTGCTTTGTTTTGGATTTTTTTTTTTTGAAAGATTTGATCTCTTTATTTGAGTGTCTTTCAATTACAAAGCACTGTTTTTTCTTTAGAATTGTTTGGTGAAAGAAATTATTTTTATTTTATTGAATAGTTCATGTTAAAAGACAAAAAATTTTGAGTTTCTTTGTTTCATATAGATTTTCTATTTCTTTTAACTATCTTTGAAACAAAAAATTTTAATTTCCTGATTTATATTAGATTGGGGGCATCCTTGCATTTGAAGTAGTGAAATTGCATGGTTTTTGGCTTTTTTTGGGGGGGGAAAGAATCGTGTATTGGTGTACATTCTCTTTGGATCATTTCTTGAAGTTCTTGATATTGATGAGTTTAAAAATTTTGGGACATTGTGCATCTGGGAATGATAAACGTTTTCTCCTTCTCATAATATAGATTTCATCGAAATGAAATATTTGCATTCTCATTTCTTTCCATTGTTTAGAGTTAGTCAAAAACTAATTTAGTCCATGCCATTTTCCTCTTGAGTAACAACAACCTTAAAAATAGAGTGCTTATAAAAATTGATTAGACATTTTTATATTTTCTAGTAGAAAACCTACATTAGATTAGTTGTATATATTTCGAATAGGTGTGAAAGATAACTTTCCAAATATGAAAAAAAACATAGTATCTTGTGATAGGGAGAGTTTCAAATCCACTTGATACATTTTTTCCTGGGAAGCCCTTCTCACACAAGGGTCAAACCTGAGGTCACATTGAGACTGGAAGAGTTACTCACACTGCTTTGTTGGTCTTGGTGTAGATATTGCACGCATTATGGGGGTCTCTTGAAGGTATACCCACAATGATGAGTGGAAGCCTTTCTAGTTGATATCATGCTAGATACTCTGCCTTTGCACATAGATCAAACTGTTGACTATTTCCCTAGGAATCACTGTTGCAGTTGGTGACCTTAGTAGCCTATCTCTTTAGGTTCTTTACACTAGGTGACTATGTTGGGGCAAGTCTTCACGATACCTACAATCGACATTGGCTAAACTCACTCGGGATCCTTAGAGGATATACCCACGATTATGTGTGGGAGATTGTACCAAGGTGTAAGTTCATTAAGCAGGTCCTCAACGTAACTTTTTCACCCACTCTATCTCATCCCTTTCTTACTTTGGTCCTGCGACGTTGGATTTCATCACCAACTAGTGCGTTCATTGTGTGAAAGTTTTGTTTTCTTGTTTTCTTACTATATTTTTAGCGTGTGTTGTTTGTTTTCCCTAGCAGACTCTAGGTTGGATTTGTGTTTAATGGAGTCAGTTCCTAGAACATCCGATGAAGGAATCCCTTTTCCAGGGGAACCTTTTGTTTTTCCTTCTTATGGAAAAATTGTTCCTCTTCACATCGCTACTTTGAGCCTTCCAGGTCTCACAATTGGATTATTGGTATGGTTGTTTTCCACTCATGTAATTCCAAATAAAGCTAGTGCTTCAGTTGTAAGAATTCACCCAAAGAACATAAACCTCATGTTGATCCTTCACCTTCTTCACCAGTAAGATCTTCTTCATCTTCTCCACTTGCAAGGTATTTTTCTATTTCATCTTCTTCACCGAGTGAAAGCTCTGAAGCTAGTAACCTGATGGATAAGAAGAAGACGAAAAGGAAGAATAAGAAGAAGAAAAATAAGCAAGGGTCCAAACTTCCAACCACTGTTGGACATGTTGGAAAGCAACTAGTTACTGTTGATCGTATTGGGAGTGTTGATGATGCCAAGATCACCCAAACAACCTGTAAGGCCAAGTACCCTTGCAAACTTTGTAAGGGTATTCATCTTCTTAAGGATTTCCCTGGTCTATCCAAGGCTATAGAAGCATGGTATACACACCCTTGCCAACCCTTGTCGTCAGCCTCTGAACAACATGTTGATGAACTCCCGTCAACTCATCAAGATACTGTTGGGAAGAAGAAAAGTAGATTCAGTTCCTGTGTATGTTATGTGAAGGGAGTCATAAAACTCACCTTTTCCCTTGTATGGATGAAGCCTCAAAATTACTGGAAGACATGATTGTTTCCCAACCTCAAATTCCATCTTCTTATCACAATATTACTCTCGAACCACCTATAGTTGATGGAATGATCAATTCGGTCCCTTCATCGGTCAGTTTGGTTGATCATGTAGTCAATCGGGTCACGTCCTTAGTTGAAACAGTTGACAAAGTGGTCAATTTGATCCCATCCTCGATTGATCCCACTCTCTCGTTAGAGAGTGAAACCCAAGTGGTCGATCTTTTTCCACCTCTCAACCCCATTCTATCCTTGGAGAATGAAACCCAAGTGGTCGATATGGTCTCGTCATCAGTCGATCCTACTCTCCCACTAGAGATTAAACCCGATATCGTTCACTTTTTTCTAGTTGATATAGACACTACCGTGTTGGGGCGTATTCCTCCTTCTCCTGTGGAACCCCCTTCAATTAATGAGGCCATCATTTTTGACTGGGGTGTTCTAACTGGACCGCGTCTTCCCTCTCACATTCTTTTCAATATTACCGTACAGGTTTGTGGTCAGGATGTTCCTGAGACACTGATAGATGAAGGCTCATCCGTTAGTATTTTGTCCTCTATTGCTTGCCAGGATTTAGGCTATCCTCATCTTATGTCAGTTACGTAGAATCTGTTATCTTTTAACAAAAGAACCAATCACCCTTTAGGGATCCTTCCTTAGTTTCCTATAACTTTAGGAGGGAAAATTGTCTTTATTTATGTCATGGTAGTCCAATACCCCTTCGATTTTGATTTACTCCTTGGGAGAGATTATGGATATGCAATGAAAGCTATTGTATCCACTCTTTTTCATGTGATATCTTTCCCACATGATGGATGAGTGGTGATTATTGATCAAATTTCATTCGTTGTCCCTAACTTGACCATCAACTCAATGACTTCCCTGAACGATTCATATATGCAGTTGGTATCATCCCTGTCATAGGTCAATTATGTGGCGATGTCTTCCATGCCTTTAGTTGCTGATAAAGATGAAACTGTCACTATAAGCTCAATCTTTTATGACTTGGATCCGGTAGTTGACATGGTCATCCCTTCGGTAGGGCTATCCGAGATTGATCTCCTTACCCCTATCGCGACCCTCGACATGTGTTCCTTCCAAAGTGTGTTTCTTCCATCGAGTGAAGATCTCTTGGGGGCCATGACTGATTTTATCCCTTGGCATGGTGTCCTTCCAGAGCACTTTCCTCTTGGAAGCCATGATCAATAAGAGAATCCATGAGCATGGTTTTCGGATTTCACGCTCATTACAAAATGAAACCAGCCTTGAGCATGGTTTTCTGATTTCAATCTCGTTAAAAAATGAAACCAGTTGTGACGATAGTTTTGCGTCTCTGTGGAAACCTAGTTAAAAAAATAAAATAGAGGTTACAAGGATAGTTTTCACATCTCTATAGAAACCTCGTTAAAAAATGAATCAAAGCTCACGAGAAAAGTTCTTGTTTCTGTGTCAAGCTCGTTAAAAAATGAAATAGAGGTCCAGGGATTGAACCTGGATTTGCAACAATAATTCTTGTTCCTATGTCAAGCTCATTAAAAATGACATAGATTTTCCCCCTCTTCGATTGAGTCAAGTACTCCGTTACGTATAGTATTTGAAGATTCTTTTCATCCTCCTATTATGTTGGATGAATTGAAGCTTTGGGGAAATTCTTTTAGCTTATGGACTTCATGATGAAGTTAAACCTATAGATTCTTAAATTGGGGGCTAAGTACCAACCATCCTTAGCTAATGCATTGGGAGGTCACAAGCATAGTTTTCTATGGTTAAAGATTGCGTAAAAATGAAACCACCTACCTCAAGCATAGTTTCCTTTGGTTCATTCTTGTGTAAAAATGAAACCAGGACCAAGCATAGTTTTGGCTAGTTTTAAGCTTGTGTAAAAATAAAATCTATCCCAATCATAGTTTTGTTTTATTTTAAGCTTGCGTAAAAATGAAAACAATACCGAGCTTGGTATTTGTTCTTTCTCGTGCTCGTAAATCAATGATAATGTAACCGAGTATACTTTTATCACTTTTTCAGACTCGTAAAGGTTATACGAAAAAGGAACCCCCCCTGGCATCTTCTTTAAGCTCTTTTCAGACTCTCTAAACATGAAAATATTGTCAAGCGATATTGTTCTTTTCATGCTCGTTAAAGTATTTGAAGAAAGCATTTATTGAGCGGTAGTTTATCTCTTTTTCGGTATCATTAGACTACTTTACAAAAAAAGACATTTTGGAGTTCTCTTTAAGTGTTTTTCAAACTCTCTAAGCATGAAAAACCCCTGAGTTTTCTCTCTTTGGACTCATTAAACAAACATCGCAAGGACCATATGGGACGGAACCACTCTTTCCTAGGGTTCGTTAAACATACTATGAAGGACTCGTCCAAATGATGAGCTTACATTTACAATAATATGTTATCCTTCTCAAGCTTGCGTAAAAACAAAGAGGTACTTACCAGAAATGGTGGGGGGGAAATTGGGAAAGAAATATGTCTAAACATGTATTCTATGGAAGAGTCACTTTTAAACATGACACCCTTTCACTTGCTTTGTGTCTAGGTTGGAAAATCCACTTGTCTCTTGATCATACTCCTTTATAATATTACAAATCGGTCTATGATCCCTGTTGTTGAGTCAATGTTTCCAAGACAATTGTCATGTCGTCAATATGTTCAAAGAGAAGTTCAACCCATAAATCCTTCTATTGCATCAGCCATTTCTACAGTCCTTAAGCCTTCTATTGTGTCACCCATCCCTGATTTAGTCCTGAATCATTTGTTACTCTGAACTACTTCAAATCTAGTTACTCGTTTTGTGTCATTGACGGGGGATACATTAAGGCCCTCCTATGACGAGTCTTTTCCTGTTGACTTCAACTCATTATCCAGGAATTGGACTTAGAAACTAATTGGTACCTTGGAAATTGCATGCCTCAATGGTAGGTTTCTTTGCTTTCGACAGTGGGTTTTCATAATTGAACCCTGATCAGAATATTTCACCAAGTGTTCGACTTCATCTCATTAATTCACATTCGTTGGATTGTATTAGAGTACCTTGGGATTCATTGACATTAATGGTGATTTCCCTCAAACTTGGTAATGGTATTCATTAATGACTGGTAATCAAGTGGTTTCTACCATGTTCAAATTCAGCACATGTATTTGCATGGTTATATGTGTACTATAGAGTGGTGGAGATGAAGACCTTGAATCATTTTTGACAGATTCGAGTTGTGTTGGAGTATATTCAGTTTGTACTATTGCATAACATTATATGTCTCGTGGCTATGTTCAAATTTGAGTCTTTAACACATAGATCCACAATGTATTTTTGGTGGCTATGTTCATATTTGAGTGATATTGGCATGGATCCACAGTGTATTCTTAGTGGCCATGACCTGTCTTACTTGAAATGGATCTTTTCATGTCGAAATTTATGCTTTGATTCATTTTTATTTTAAGTATGGGAATGCCTACCTTAGTGATGATATATTATTGTACTATATTTCCTTGTTTGTTGGCAGGTTTTCGACCAATGTGTTCCTTGTTCCCCACACACACTCGACAAAGTATTTTAGCTATCACTCTTTTCTAAATTCATACTTTGGGCAGATCTCTGTTACACATTATTTTCATCATCCCTATGACTGTTAATTATTTAAACCTATCCTTTGTCTTTAGAAGGATAAGTGGCCTAAATGCTTGAAGAAACAAGGGAGAAGAACTTTACCTGAGAGATGAAATCATATTTTCCTTTGTAAAAACCCTAGTAAGGAGGATCGTCGCACCCTGCACTATGCATGGGGTGCGATGATCCCATATCATTGCAGGATATACTAAACCTTGACTATGACATCGTCACAGGATGCACTATAGCTAGGGTGCGACGATTTTTGTATGTGGGAAAAATGAGCATCTTATCAATGCTTCTAGAAGGAGAATATTCTATGGTGAGGTGGCCTCTGAACAGTTTGGATCTTACTCTCTTTCATTATTTAGTGGGATCATCCTAACCTCCTCACCTTATCCTCTTCAACTTATAAAAGGAAAGGAGCTCTCATGGAGAAAGTTAGCTTGATTGGGTTTGAGTAATTTTTGTAGCTTGGATTTTTTGGACCTATTTTGTCTTTGAGGTTTGCTTTGTCAAGATAGATTGTGAGTAGCTGTCAGATCTACAATCTCATAATTCATGGATTATAAGTGTGTGGGAAGCAAGGAACTATTGGAAGGAACCTCAAAACATCAAAGCATTTGGTTGTATCTTTCTTCCACATTATTTAATATAGATATACTTTTCTTTCCTATATGAATGTTATTTGCTCATATTGTATGATTCCTTGATCATGTACATAGTTTCATATCAAATAGACTATGTTGTTCTTGTCTTTGTTGGTTTATGTTCCGTTGCAGATATTTCTCCATAAGCCTCATGACGGAGCTGATATCACATTGCCGAACTTGGATCTTCGATATTTAAAATGTATGTTCTAGATCCATTTCTCATTTGATAATTGAAATATAAGAAAAGAGTAGTGTATTGTTTTGTTTTTTTCTAGTTTTGTAGTGAAGCTAGGGAGATTGATTTGTGTCCACACTTAACAATTAGTCTGACAACAAAATTAGCAACCATAATGTGTAACAATACAATAATATATCATCACTGAGGTAGGCATTCCCATAATCAAAATACAAATGACTCAAATCATAAATGTTAACATGCAAAGATCGATGTCAAGTAAGACAGGTCATGGCCACCAATCATACACTATGGATCCATGCCAATATCACTCAAATATGAACATATCCACCAAAAATACATTGTGAGTCTATGTGTTAAAGACTCAAATTTGAACGTAGCCATGTTGGCACAGGGGCAAACCCATGGTTCAACGCTCAAGAGCGTACCAACAAAACCCTAACTACCGGCCCTTTCAGCAACACCTCCGAAGAAGATGAAGTCTCACCCGAGGTAGAGGCAGGGGTGGTTGCAAGACTCAGGTGTCTACAACCTTATATAGGACACATATTTGTGATTATATCCTTTACAGAGCACTTAGCATATATGCTACAGGCACAACTAAAGGTCTTGACCCCAGTCGAGAGAATGAAGCGATTTTCTCTCAACTGGGGTCAAGGCCTTCAACTGCGCCTGTAGCATATATGCATGGTTCTTTCTTCTTGGAGTTGTTCTTCTAATGTTTGCAATTCTAGATTTTCTGTGAGGTTCTCATAAGTCTAGGAATTTCTAGCGCTCAGCTACTTACATTCCAAAGCAAAGGTTTTTATTCTGTCAACTGCACTGCGGGCAATTGCCTCCCTGTTGACGGACAAATTTGACATGCCGTCAACTGAAAGAATATATCTGGTCTGGGGTTGTCCAAATAACCCAAGTCGTTTGGTGTAACCTATTATGACGGGTTTAATGGCTCTGTTAGCCAACTAGGGTCCTAAAGATAGAAAAATAAAATAAACTAACTAAAGAAAAGATTCTAACAATCGACACAATAATTACAAATATTTATCTAAGAATGTGAATATACAGATGATTATGAACAGTTTATATACAGTTTACAAGGTTTGTATGAAATATTGTGAAAATGATTATTTGATAAAGTTTCTGAATCAAATATGAACAACACTTCTTTTTGGTTATTTTTAAAGATATTAAACAAATAAATACTAAATGAATATGATTGAAACAGTGACACAAAAGCAGTCAAAGCTAATTAATGTAATCATCGTTTCATTCATGAACAACTTAAATCAATAATACACAAAATAACATGTAGCTTATCAATAAAACTGGTATTATCTTTCTATGTTTTATGAGCTCCTGCATGTACTGTTGTTAAGGGAAACCTATAAAAGAACAATACTAGCACTTCGAGAATACATTCAAATAATTTTTTGATATTGGAGTAAATTAATAACAACAAGAAGATAACTAATTAAAAATCATATGATCTTAAGATAATCAATATTTAAGAACAAAAGAAAACTCTATTTCAAGTATTGATATTATCCATCATTTAACATTAGAAATAAATTCCACAATAATCAAATGATCGATTGATCACACATAAAAAATGGAATAAGAAATTATGAACATATAACATTTAACAGTATCAAAACACCATATGATGACAAGCTAAAGCTAAAATCAACCATAATAACATTCTCATAATACAATAGTAATGAAAGACCAAAATGAAATAAGCATCACATAGGTCTAAAGCCAAAGACGAATTTATTTCCCATATTCTTTCTCAAAATCACATGCCCATACTGTAGTCCAAAAATGATTTTTTTGGGGATAATAGACTCTTAAAGATTGACAAAATTAATATATAAATGATAATAATTAACCATGTATTGATAAAATAGACTAAAACTAATTAAAATCAATGAATAATAAATTAATCAAAGAATATGAAGATATTATAATGAAAATAAAATCATTTTACTTACAGGACAAAAGCCATTAAGAAACCTGGAATTCCATATGCTTCTTTGAAAATACTCGTCCATTCTCTCAAAGATTCCAACTATCCGTTACTCCATTTGAAAAAAAAAAAAATTTACAAAAGAAATAATATACAAAAGAGAAAGGATAAAAATCCTCCTCTCCAATTCTTGGTTCTCCATGGCTCTGAACTTTCTCATATATTTATACAATGAATGAATAGTCTCGACGTCACTATTAATTTTCGCCACCTGAAATTTGCCTCGTAAAGAGACATCAATATCTCTCAAATCATGCACTTTTGGGGGAAAATGTACATGCGTTAGGTAAATGGGTCCATTTGGGTTCTGGGTTTTCAACCATTTCTTCAAATTCCTCACGATTTGGCTGCAATCATTCCTGCAAAATCGTCTGTCTGATCTTGACGCCTTGCCAAATTTTATCTGTTGTTGCTCATAAAATTATTTGTAGCAATCCAATATTATTTTTGGATCAATCATATCGAACGTATTTGGATAATAAAATCAATCCATGATTAGATCAGTATCAAATATTTGATAATAGAAACGTGTGAAACGAAAAAAAACCTAAATTAATAACCTAAAAATTGTGAATAAAACAAAATCTAGAACACTGAAATAAAAAATGAATTTAAACTAACTATAAGTTCTAAACAAACATTGTTTATATTTTCCTTTCAAATATGATCTTAATTCTAGAAGCTTCAAGTTAATGGAGAAGAGAAAAATATTAATTTTGGTTTTTCACAAAACCAAACAAATCATAGATAATTTTTTTTTTTTTTAATTATTATTTTTATTTTGAAATGA
>JASDQU011402968.1:24835-45752 GCA_032191745.1 Picea mariana | reverse complement strand
AGTATTGAACACATTATTCAAAATAGTCAAACTTGCTAATGAGCAAAAGAAAGAACACATAATCATAATTTAAACGAAAGTAAACAATTGATAAAAATTAACGTTTTTGTTTAAATTGAGATTTTTGTGCTCGTTTCTAAATTTTGGCATATACTCTTGTAATGAATGTCTCATACTATAGTGAATGTCTTAATTTTGTCTCAAAGCAATCCAAGGTATGGAACTGTTTGAAAATGTTGATTCTGTAGCTCATCATAATTATCAAGATTCTAATAGGGGCCCTTTAAATTTTGTAAAAATTTAAGGGGAGTTGTTGGGGCCCAACAAATGGAGAATTATTGGGTGAAATAGTTATCTTTGATCTGGTAAGATTTCATCTCAGAAAGAAAAGAATAAGACTTTAGAAAAAGGATTTAAGCTCCCTGAAATAAATTCACTCTGAGACCATATAGTATTAGGATAAGCTCAATGTTATAACCAGACAATAGAATTGTCTTTGCAAGGGATTATAACCTGAAATAATGTCTTAATCAAAGAGTCACTATGTTTATAAAAGAACTTCAATACCGTTGACAGGGCCACTGCTGCCAACAGGATTCCATAGCCTTGACAGGGATGCCATTTAACCCACTCAAATACTTTAATCCTATCCAATAGTTGTATCCACATGATGTATACTTCCATAAAAGTTAATTTAAAAACATATACCTGATACCTCTCGACCCGACATTGCTTCGTTGCCAGCAAGCCTGTTCAGTACCCCGACAAAGTTGTCTTGGTATCATGTGTGCATTTACTCGCTGCCAGTGAGCCTGTTCAGTACCCCGACGGGTTTACACACACTTCCAAAACATAAGTGCTTTCAACCCTCTTATGCCACTTTTGAATAGTAATACAATTATAGATTTCTTGATGACAAAGAGAGTGGGGTGATACTAGAGGTTAATTGCAATACAGGTGAATAGTTGATCATGTTATTTATTTGCTTTCAAAACTGGAAGTTTTATCATGGTTTACAGATTTTAGATTTCATTTAAGAAATCATCTAGAGAATGGGGAAGCACCTAAAAGTGATTCCTTAAGAATATGGACCACGTAAAAAGTTTAAAGATCATCGTAATTCTCAAAGATTTAAACCATATATCTAGTGTAATACTTTGGCAAAGACAATTTGAGGACAAAATGAAAGTGACAATTGACTTAAAAATCAATTATCTGAGCTATATCTTAATATCATGACCTCTTTGAACTTATTTCAATTTGTTTTAAAAACACAAGTCTTAAAATAAATGTTTCATTTGACAATAGCTCTTTCATTAGAAATATATTGATTCAAAAAGACAGATAAGAAGGAAACTCATTCAAAACAATCAAAGAAAACAAAACAAAAAACACAACAAACCAAATCAAATTTTATTAATAGGATTCAAAATCAAAAGTACACAAAATCAAAACAACAAAAGAAAAATTTTCAAGAAACGATTTTGGACAAAGATAAACTTGATCTTTTGGATCTATTAGCATCTCACTGTAAAATAAAGGAAGAACTAAATCATATAAAATATCATGTGCGAGCAAGTTCTTTTCTTAAGATAGTGATGCATGAGATGCTACTTTGACCAAGCATTATTATTCAGAATAAAAGAGACTAAAAGAAAATAGAAAAATCCTTATTAATGTGAGTGAAGTCCTACTCGTGGCACCTTGGGTTAGGGTTGAATTGATAGTTCAAATTTACTTATCTCTTCACTTTCCATTTAAAATTTTCATGATGATATTGCATTTTTGAAAAGAAATATTCAACGAAAAGCAGAAAGAAAAAGATTTAAAGTGGACTTCCCTGACAACATTCATATTATGGTTCTCTTGGTGTACCCACTTGTGTTCATAATTGCATTATTACACAATGAAATATTGAGAAAGAAAACTAAAGGGAACCTACTCCTAAACCTACTCTAAACTACTAAATAAATGAAAACGCTAAGTAAAATCGTATTTCCAGTGCAACCACAAGAGCATATTCAATCCTGCAATGCATAGAAAGTCGAAAATCAGAATAAAAGAATGCAATATCTGCAGATACAAAATAAATATGTCATTCTTACCTCCTATATATTCTTTTAAAAACGAAACAAGCACGACCTTACCATTCTTTTGAAACTTCTTGATGTATGAATCCTCCAACCATTCTGCAATCTGGTTGTGATATGAGTCATAATGACATGTAAGAGCGTAAGTAAGTTTGGAAAACTTTTCAATATTATGGAGACCTAACATAACCATCAACCAAGAACAAAATGCCCCGTCCTCCTGACAATTCTCCAAGTGTTCATCAATTTCTTCACATGAAGGATATAAGAGAATCATGCTATGCTTACTTCCTATATATTTAAGTAAAAACAAAGCATACACAACTTTATCTTTATTATGAATATTTTTCATATACGAATCTTCAAGCCAATCTAAGATCTTGTCATAAAAATTAGGATGCAAACTATGAATTTGATGAAATGGATATATCAATGGGGAACACATCATAAGAGGATTCATGACATCAGTTAGATTATTGGTTTGAACACTTCCTTTGATGATATTGATCGTTTCAAAATGTGAAGCATAAACATTAAAATTCGAACTAATCAAAGAACGAATATGCAATGTAGAATATTCTATCTCCATAAGGATGAGTGCATTGTCTTTTTCAACAATAAATCATGTAAAATCATCTTGCAACATGTAATTTTTCCATGTGAGTGACGAAAGTGAAAGAGCATCAAATCCAACTTCATAAATGTTATGTTTGGAATTAATTTCACCAAATTTTGGCATATCGAAAATATTTGATTGTGATGGCAAAGAGTAAGATAACGTGGGTAAAGTATCAAGTCCACCAGAATATAAGAAGAGATCGGGATATAAAGAGTAAAATGAATCAAAAATGAGCACATGAAAAGAATATCTTGAGCTATGATATTTAACAATGGTATTCTCAAGACATTCCTCTTTACTTTCCTTAAAACTTTCACTCTGTTTTGGTGATAAATTCTTCAACATAATATGATCATCTAAATTTGTCTCATGTATGATAGATAATTCAAAACTTTCACGACAACCATCTGATCTTTCTTGTGGATAATGTATGATTTGTAGATGAGGGTTTAAGGTTTCTTATTCCAATTTTAGATCTACATCTCTAATCAGTTTCATAGGAATGTTAGAATTCTTAAGATCATTTTCATCACCTAAGTGTTCTTCAATAACTGAATTTAAGTACTGATTAGATATAGAGTTAAAAGAGTAAGGACATTCACCTTGACCCAACATCAAATATTATTCCACGATGTTCGAGGACTGAGTATACAATGATTCAAAGGAAAAACCAATTTGATTTTCAGTAAGAACATTTTCAATAGATTCTACTTCCCTTGCTTGTCAAAATTTTCGGATGGATTCCTCTCATCCTGCGAAAAAAATTCTTCTCGCAATTAAGTGATAGGATTTGCAACTGATTCATCATTCGCAATTGAATGTGACTGGATGAAAGGGATGCAAGAGTCATAGATGAGATTTAGGACAAATGACATGTCATCAAGATTAAATTTACAGAGAACATGATAGATTCTTGTTGAAAATCTTTCTGGAGATGAATTGCCATTGATTAGTAAAGTCTGAAATTATTCACATAATTGATTGTAATTATATTTTTCAAAATCATCTAAAAATTCATCTACAAACTAAAACCAATCAATAATGTGATATGCTGGAAAAGACTCAAACAAATGTTTAATCCGACCCCTAAAAGTGAAAGCAAACAATCTGCATAAAACCTTTAAATCAGAAATGTCATGCTTGATGCATTTACACCAAAACTTGTTAAGATAGCATATTGAAGATACATCTCCCCCACCATCAAAGGTGAGTTTGGACAAGCGAGAGATTTTCTCGTTGGGAATATCAAGTAATGAGAAGTGGAAAGCATGTTCCAATAGAGTGATTTTGGGAGCCATGGGAAATTAAATAAATTCGAAACAAAGACTCCTACAAAACTAGCTTGTCAGTCTAGCTTGCCTTCTAGTGCATTTCAAGATGACACAGAAAAAAAGTTATAAATCTGGAATTATGACAGGCTGAGGGGCACAAATTTTAATCATTAAATTTACCTTTTCCCTCCTTCTAATGCCATTTGTTGATGGGAAAATTTGACCTGCCATCAACTAGAAGAATAGATCTAGTCCAGGGTTATCTAAATAACCCAATCTGTTTGGTGTAACCTATTCTAACGAGTTTAATGGCTCCATTATCCAACTAGGGTCCTAAAGATAGAAAAATAAAATAAACTAACTAAAGAAAAGATTCTAACAATCGACATAATAATTACAAATATTTATCTAAGAATGTGAATATACAAATTATTATGAACAGTTTATATACAGTTTACAAGGTTTGTATGAAATCTTGTGAAAATGATTGTTTTATAAAGTTTCTGAATCAAATATGAGAAACACTTCTTTTTGTTTTTTTTTAAAGATATTAAACTAATAAATACTAAATGAATATGATTGAAATAGTGACAAAAAAACAGTCAAAGCTAATTAATGTAATCATCGTTTCATTCATGAACAACTTAAATCAATAATACACATAATAACATGTAGTTGATCAACGAAACTAGTATTATATTTCTGTTTTTTATGAGCTCCTGCATGTACTATTGTTAAGGGAAACCTATAACAAAACAATACTAGCACTTCGAGAATACATTCAAAGAAGTTTTTGATATTGGAGTAAATTAATAACAGGAAGACAACTAATTAAAAATCATGTGATCTTAAGATAATCAATATTTAATAACGAAAGAAAACTCAATTCCGAGTATTGATATTATCCATCATTTAACATTAGAAATAAATTCCACAATAATCAAATTATCAATTGATCACACATAAAAAATGGAATAAGAAATTATGGACAACATATAACATTTAACAGTATGAAAACATCATATGATGACAAGCTAAAGCTAAAATCAACCATAATAACATTCTCATAATACAACAGTAATAAAAGAATGAAATGGAATAAGCATCACATAGGTCTAAATCCAAAGATGAATTTCTTTCCCATATTCTTTCTCAAAATCACATGCCCTATTGTAGTCCAAAAATGATTTTTTGGGGGATAATAGACTCTTAAACATTGAAAACATTAATATATAAATGATAATGATTAACCATGTATTGATAAAATGGACTAAAGATAATTTAAATCAATGCATAATCAATTAATCAACGAATATAAAGTTATTATAATGAAAATAAAACCATTTTGCTCACATGACAAAAGCCATTAAGCAACCTAGAATTCCATATGCTTCTTTGAAAATACTCGTCCATTCTCCTAAAGATTCCAGCTATCCGTTACTCCATTTGCAAAAAAAAAAAAAAAAACATTTACAAAAGAAATAATATACAAAAGAGAAAGGATAAAAATCCTCTTCTTCAATTCTTGGATCTCCATGGATCTGAACTTTTTCCTATATTTATACAATGAATGAATAGTCTGGGCGTCACTGTTAATTTTCGCCACCTGAAATTTGCCTCGTAAAGAGACATCAATATCTCTCAAATCGTGCATTTTTTTGGGAAAATTTCCACATGGAAGGTAAATGGGTCTATTTGGGTTCTGGGTTTTTAACCATTTCTTTAAATCCCTCACGGTTTGGCTGCAATCAGTCCTGCAAAATCGTTTGTCTGATCTTGACGCCTTTCCAAATTTTATTTGTTGTTGCTCATAAAATTATTTGTAGCAATCCAATATTATTTTTGGATCAATCATATTGAACATATTTGGATAATAAAATCAAGCCATGATTAGATCCATATCAAATATTTGATAATAGAAACCTGTGAAACAAAAAAAAAACCTAAAAATTGTGAATAAAAAAAAATCTAGAACAATAAAATAAAAAATGAATTCAAACTAACTATAAGCTCTAAACAAACATTGTTTATATTTTCCTTTCAAATATGATCTTAATTCTAGAAGCTTCAAGTTAATGGAGAAGAGAAAAATATCAATTTTGGTTTTTCACAAAATCAAACAAATCATAGATAAAAAAAAATAAAAAATTAATTATTATTTTTATTTTGAAATGAGATGCAAAATGAAAAAAAACAATTAACTATTAAATATCACCAAATGATTTTATGAAAATGAGAAACCAACCAAGATATTATTTGATGAAGTATTGAACACATTATTCAAAATAGTAAAACTTGCTAATGAGCAAAAGAAAAAACACATAATCACAATTTAAACGAAAGTAAACAGTTGATGAAAATTAACGTTTTTGTTTAAATTGAGATTTTTGTTCTCATTTCTAAATTTTGACATATACTCTTGTAATGAATGTCTCATACTATAGTGAATGTCTTAAGTTTGTTTCAAAGAAAGCCAAGATATGGAACTATTTGAAAATGTTGATCTAGAGCTCATCATAATTATCAAGATTCTAATAGGGGCCCTTTAAATTTTGTAAAAATTTAGGGGGAGTTGTTGGGGCCCAACAATCCCTTAGGTATCTTACTTCTTGTGGAGTCTCGGGTATGGTACGAAGTTTCAGATCTGTGATGCATTGTTGAATTTGTTGGATTACTTCTTCAAGTTGTGCCACCTTTTGTGGGACACGTTCTTCAATTTTCACTTCAATGACCGTCACAGAGAGAAGTGCTCTGTGAACTCTTTCCTGTACTTCAATTTTCTTTGTTAGCAACTGGTCCTTGCTCTGTTGTAATCGTACTTTTTCCTCCTCCCACTTCACTTGTAAGGAAAGCTGCTCCTGTTCTTCCTTCTTCTATTGTACTATAAGTGCGCTCTATACCTGTGACAAAGCCTGGGTGGCTTGCGATGTATCTTCTTGAGATTTTCGAAGGCGAGCTTTGACTTTCTCGGTGATTTGGCATAATTGGGTGGGCTCATCAACTATTCCTGTTGTTTCAATTATCAAGGGCAACGTAGAAGTTACTCTGCTAGACTAGAGTGCTTGTTGCACTTCTTGGAGTTCACCCTTGATCCGACTGAATACCTCCTCCTGCTTCACTTCTTTCTTTTCTGCAATCTCTAGTGAGGCATCGATCAGCGCAACGATCAAGAAGTCAAAGTCCTCCTATGTGAGGGTGGTCTTCAACATAGTCTGGGTGGCCTTAGATTTCTTTCCGAATGAGGGATTTAGTGGGGTAATCTTCTTTTTCTTGGAGGGTTCCTCCTCCTCTCTAGGCGAAGTAACCTCACCTTTGTTTTGTTCAACTTCTATGCCACCTAGTTCTTCACCATCAAATCCCTTCACTGGTGAGATCAAAGTAGTCTTTGTGGATGTGCTATGGATATCTTGAACTTCCACGTCCTTCTTATTCTTGCTCAATTCAGGTGTATCCAGCATAGCTTCAGGGATATCCACGTTGGACATCTCTGTGGGGTCCACTGGAACAAGGAGGTACGTCGACCATTCCTTGGTAATCCGCTCCAAGTCTTCTTCTGTCAACTTATAGTATGACTAGAGTTGTTTTTTATGCTCATCCATGTGCGCTGTGATATAGGTGAAGTGGCGGTCTATGCTAAATTTGATCAAAGGTCTAAACCTATGAAGTGTGTTTGGTGTGATGCACAGTTTATACTGGATTGCATTCTTCAATTGATTATAATAAACGTGGAAGACAACACTAGACTGCCACTTCTTATTCGTGTCGCTGGAGTACCACATCATACAAAACTTTGCGGCCAATGGTTTGAAGGGTTCTATCTCTAGAAAAGTGGCACCTTCTGGTAGCTCCCAAGCAATGAAAGTGATGAGTATGAGAAACCAACTAAAGTGGAACTCATACTCTTGGTCCTGCACTTGTCTGCAATCAAGCTCTGATTGATTTATAAGTTACTTTGCCCAGTTCATTTGTAGTCCCTTCGTGAACTTCCCTGCGAGGTCAACTACAAATCCAGTCACCTGTGTGGGTCTATTTTTGTGGACTAACTTCCCTGCGATCATCTGGCAACTGAGGCACATTGATGAATTCTCAATGGATGCTACCTTACAGCCTCGCGTGCCCTTCTTTACATCGCAATATCTGTCTTTTATTCGCTAGGTGAGAGAGCGATATGCGGTCTTTCCAGGGTAAAAATCCCGTGGGTCAAGGCCCTGCATGCTTATCCCTATGATTCAATTGATCAGAATCAGATCCACCATGATGTGGCGGTCCAACCATAAGTATCCTATGTGGTAGCAAGACAACAACAATCTGATGCATACATTCACTTCCTGATGCCTCTCGAAATGTGGAATCTTCTTTACATTGAGGAGGGTTGACTGCACAAGGTTATGGGTCCATTGTTGAGGGACAATCTTTGGGTTCCTTCCTTTTGTGATAGTTAAGTACTTTTGTGGGTATATCATACTGTAAACCTTGCAATCTCCAAGGTTAAAATCACTAAATTTCAGCACTGTGAGCTTATCCTGGTCACCATGAACTGTGCGCAGCCCTTTCGGGAGGTACGTAGTGACCATAGCATAGTCTAAGTCTCTAGGTATAGTGTCTTGATTCACTGTGTTGCTTAGTGGTGGGATATACTTAGGCAAGATATTTGGGATCATCTTGACAGTGGCGAAGTCATTTTTTAGCTTAGATCATCTTTCGAAAGGCAGTCGGGATGGTCCTTCTTGAGCAGTGGAGGGGGAAGTTGACAATGCTCCCAAGGATGATGCATGTACACCTATAGAAATTCCTCACTCTGACATGAATCTCTCAATCATTAAGTCAATTAAAAATTCTTCAACGATTTTCTCAGTAGCGTTGAGCTCGTCCGACATACAAGCTTGGGTTAGCTAGCTCTATTTGAAAGGAATTCAGAGACTACAGTGAATAGTATGGGAATAAGGCAATGATCTCAGGGTGATTTAATCTTAGGTTTTGATCTCAAATTATCACTTAGAAAAAAGTATTCTCGGTGCATGGCACGATGGACTAAGTAGGGAAACTTAGTAATGGTTTGCTGGAAATGGTTACAATCCTTCATTAACCCCTGTTCGACCCGTTATGGCATGTTTCAACAGTTGGATGACAAACCTTTATTTCTTTTCTACTCGTTCGGAGAGGAAGTCGAACGAATACATCGGCCCCAATGGCTATATTGCTTCGTCATGGTGAAGTACTCCATGTCATTGTTCTGATATCTCGACGAAGTTCCAATTCTACAATTTTTCTGTCTGTCAAGTATCCTCTATAACCTCTTGTAACCTTACAGTATTAGCCCTTTTCTTTCTTAAATTTCTATCCTTCTTCCAAGTGAGCTTCATCTCAGTAATGCTTTTACCATTTTGATTCTAATCTTATGTGGTCTTAGTTGCTTCACACTGTTGAAAGTCTTTCCTAGGGTTCCTAGATAATACTTCTTCTGTATAAAAAATAGGTAACTCAATCTTTTGTGGATCCTCTAATGTTCTCTTAGCCTTGACATTAGAGTTGCTAGTATTAAATATCTACGATTTTCTCTTTTGTTCTTCAATCAAGTGCACGATCCTTCTGGTCATAAATTATTTTAACTCTTTCTTCTTCTGTTCCAAAACTGCTTCTTCCTCTTTTCATCTATCTTGTTCTCTATCAATCCAAGGTTTTCCTATGAGCATGGTAAATGAGGCATTGTCTTCAACAAATTTAATAACCTCAAAGTCTTCCTCTGTCGAAGTTCCATTGACAATCATAGGTATTTGGGCAAGCCTTCCACATAGGTTTACTAGCTTTCCTCTGAATAAACTTGTTCCTCCTAGGGAAGGGATCATGGAAAGATTTCCTATAGCTTCCCAAGTTCTTTCTAGCATAATGTTCACTTGTGTTTATTCATCAAGAATACAGTCAATGTTGAAGTCCCCTATTCTTTCTTCGACATGCTCCTTTTCTTTGAAGATCTCTGATAGCCTAACATGTCGGTGGTCATTCAAGGTGCCTTTCATCTGTAGAAATATATTTTCTAATTCCTTCTTAGTTTCTACTATTTTGGGATCTTCCTTAGGGTTTTCTTCATTCAAATTCATTCTTTCAAGCTTAACAATCATTCTAGGGAAATCCAACACTTCATGGTCCAAAGCTTTGCAACAGAGACAACTAGGTCTTCCACCAGGGAATTCCTTAGCAAGATGTCCTGGTCTTCTGCAACTGTAATAGAGGGTTAACCCTCTCTTTCGTTTAAATGTTCCCCAACTTCTTTTGTACTGCGCACAAGGATCATGGTAGCTAACCTGCACAAAAATCTTTCTAGGATCCTGCATCCACTTGTTAGTCTAGACATTCTTTCTATGCATAGGTATAACATATATATCATTACACTTATCAAATCTATTCATATCAAACTTTCTTTCATCTATTAATACCCTAGTTTTCAAGCTAGGACATAATCTATAAAACATACCTAGATCCATGCTTTAGAAACAAATAATTTCACTTATCTTACTTCTACAAAGCACAAAGCTTTCAGATCTAACACTTTTTACTATTCTTACCTTTATTAGAGAACAGAGCTTACAGATCTTACCTCTTTTCTACAGATCTGACTTCTTTCTTTCAAAAATTTCCACTTTTAATTTTCTTAGAGCACAGAGCATTCAGATCTCACTTCTTCTTTTCTTCGGATCTGATTTTCCTTTCTCTAGATCTCACCTTATTCCTGGCACAAAGCTTCACAGGTCGAGTAACAATTTATGCACTAGGGAAACAGATATTCGCACAGAGCTTTCTTTTTCATAAAATTTCTCCTTCCTCAGTGTTAGAAACAATTGTGGTATCGGTATTTTAAAGGGAGAGAGGGCCGAGACCTTTCGAGTCTCGAAAGACTGATGGGATCCTAGCCGTTAATTTTGGCAGGACGTGTGTCAGACATCAGAAGGAGAGTCAGGATTTCAGCCCATCGGGGGATCAGAGTTTCTAAAAGCAGAGAACTCTTACATGGGTAAATCGCGATGCGCGATTGCCCGACTAAATTAGAGCCGCCCGTCAGCTGTGGCACGTGGCAAAAGATCCTGCGGAGTCGGGGATCGGGGATACGAAAGCCCCATGCACATGATATTAGGAATCCCGATATCCCGATACCCGATTTCCCGATATCGGAGGTAGCTTTTCATAGTGGAAGACAGGTGGCAGGCTATGCACCAAGAAGATGATCGTCAACAAGTCAACGGCCATAACCCATCGTGTTTCGGGGAATTGCAAGTTTAGTGAACACAAACGTCATGTCATCAGGAACGCCGAAATCCCGATGGAAATTTGAACCACGGTTGCGCAGGGACAGGTCATATGGACTGTGGACTAGCCGGTAGGGGCCAATTCCTTCATCACGCCAACTCATGATTTCTTCTCGGTCCATGTGTCTCTTACACCCTGCTCTTACACCCCAAAATTCATGAATTCTACCATATGTGTTTTCCCTATCGTCTTCCTTCTGTTATCCTTTCGCATGGCCTCTCCTCACCCCGTATCTGCATCCAGCATGTCTATCTTTCCCTGCCTGGTCACCGTCCGTTCACCTCCTCTTAATCAAGACCTCCAGTCATTCCGAGATCCTCCATGTTCTAAAGGAGCAGAATCCACCTGGGTTTTTCCCAATCCCAATGAAGCAGTTATTATAGCAGTTGATGGTGGTTGGACATCGTTTCCACCATAAATGGAAAACCAAGAAATGAATGCAAGCTTGTCAATTCAGTCCCAGGTCCTTTGGGACGCGATGGCATCTGACTGAAGTTCATGAATGCCCAGAGACTACATGCGCAGTGAATGTGAAGATGTAATGTCTTCAATGCGATGTCTCGATTTAGCTTCCAGTTTTTTGTTCCAAGTATATGTGGGCATTTTGGCCACTTTTGTAAGCATTGATGGTTGAGCAAAGCTCTCTGGTTGTAAAATTTTAATGAAGCATTGTTGTTCTGGTTAAGTACGAGCTTTGGAGACTTCTTTCCTTATGAATGCCAGTTTCTATCACATCTTCATTTACAATGTATTAGAGCATCTCGAAATTGGAGGATCCAGTCGAGCTGTAACTATTATAGGATGATGTTGTAATGGATCACTGTAATAGTTACGGAGCCTCTAATCAGTCCATGTAATTCTCTTGGCACTGAATGACTTGGAATTGGAGGATCCAGTCAAGTCCTCTTTCAGCTTCTTGAAGCCCTGAACCAGGAGGATCCTGTTTTCGGAGTTTTTCCTCTGCAAACTGCTGCAAGCTTGATGCCCAGAGTTGTTTCTCCACTTTCTCCTAAATCTTCCACCTGTTCATGTTTAAATCAACCCACTGGCTGAAGTTAGGATTCCAGACCTTCTCTGTCCTTACGTATCAGACTCAGTGCCTGAGTTAGAGTGATACCTCCTAGAGCCATTATCTCCATTTGATCACCCATCATAAACAAATCGTGACATAAAACTGATGGGCGTTGGGCTCTGCTCCTTCAAGCAATTCAGGAGCAACTTCTAACACTAACATTTCTGGCGCCGTTGCCGGGGACGAATTTGAATATTTTCCCTGGGCAGAACGACAATGATTAACTGATTCTGAAGGTGCATCAAATATCAGAATTATCAAGATTGCTACTGTGCACCTGGCGACTCCACTGTGGCGACTCCATTGTTTCCACTTTACTGTTTCAGTTGTGGCCACTGTTGGCACACCTGAAAGCTGACCCAGAAGAGCTTTCTCGAGAAGGTTTCAGCGGCTTCTTTCTCAGCCTGAGAAGTTTTCTGGGGTAACGACAATGTTTAGATCTGGCCTTTGATGGTGAACAAGGACCAGACACACCTGAAGCTGCGCATCCTTCACCTGGCGACTCCATGATTCGAGGATTGATTGGCAACTCCGCTGGTTTGATATGGAGAAAATTCTGGCTCAAAGGTTTTCTTTCTATGACTTTTCCCAGATAGTTGGTTTTCCTAATGCGCTTCCTGATAGGGACATCTGGAATGATTTCCTCCCTGAATTTCATGCAACAAGTTGGGAGGAACCAACTGAGCATTTACTGGACTTCCATGAGGCTATTCACCAACACCATATCACGCATGAGGATGTCTGGATTAAGCTCTTTAGGTATTCATTGAAGGGAGCTGCTCTTGAATGGTGTCGGTCTCTTCCCGCCGCAAGCATCCACTCTTTAACAGGTTTTCATACAGCTTTCAATTCATTTTGTAAAGACTACTATCCAGCTGATTGCTTGTTTGAAAACTGTTGTGAGGATTTTTCTTCGCTTCATGAAGCCTCTGTTGGCCCTAAAGACCATGTCTATGATAAAGCCTTTACTGTGGAGGAAAGCATTTTCCATGAAAAAATAGAGGTGTTGAATGATATTAATTGTGTTAACTCAAGGACGGAAGCATCTGACATCATATCGGATGCGTCCGCTCTTTTAGATGTTCGTGAAGATCAACACGCCTCTTATGAATGTTATGAGTTTATAGAGCAGATGTGGTCTATAGTAGATGGCTTACCTGGGCATCGGGTGGAAGCAGATGTTCCTAGCATCTCTTCTTATGATGACAAAGACCCTCTCTTTTTAAAAGAGGGGTTAGTTGTGGAAGGGTTTTTTTATATTTTCCCCAAGGGGGTTTCTCACGATATATTTTTACCTGGGATTAAAGAGAAAACGATTATGTATAAGCAGCCAGAACCAGTAGGTCCCACTGTCCCTAAAACAGATTTATTTTTACCCGGGAGCACTGTTTTGGAGGAGGATCATAACCATGTAGGCCTACCCCTTTTTGATGAATATTATAGTGATGATGAGTAACAAGCTTATCCTATAGAGGATCACTATGAAGTCACTGAAGAGCCAGTCGACAAGCAAAACCACCCTATGGTCCCTATTTATGATGAATATGGATCAGATCTGGGGGAGAGCCAAGAAGAAGAGGAAAAAGAACCAGAGGGGCAGTCTTCCTTTTGTTCAGAGCCAGTCAGTGAGCAGACACCTTCTGAGATTAGCGAGCCTATGTAATTTATTCACCCGCCTGGGGTTATCAGAGACACTCGGCTGCATGTGAATAACTGTGTAGCAAAAGAGGCTTCCTGTCACCAATTTTCTAGGACTGGCCACTTATTCTATGACCCTGTCAGCGAGTACATGGAGTGGCATTTCCCCTATGCCTTGGAGCTGCCCTATTTCATCTCAACTTCAGCCAGTGAGGATAATTTGAAGAGTGTAGCCGTTCTTCTGTCACGGTTACACTATCTGTTGGTGATCATCTACAGAAGGAAGGAGCTTCTATCCAGGAAGCTGCTTGAATGGCTATGGTGGAAGTTTTCTTTCACTTAGCCCATGTAAAATATCTTATTAGCATTAGGATTGTATATAAATAAGCTCCTTTGAGCATGTAGCTTTATTTTGTTTCTTCTATTTTTCGGCCTGTATTTTCAGCAGTGGGATGTTTTCAGCATGACTCCATAGCCCAACAGCAAAGGAAACTGGAACTGCAGGTGGAGTTCTTAGAGCATCGCAGGGATGACTCTATCCCCCATGGAGCCTAATGTTAGAAACAAGTGTGGTATCAGGATTTTAAAGGGAGAGAGGGCCGAGACCTTTCGAGTCTCGAAAGACCGATGGGATCCTAGTCGTTAATTTTGGCAGGACGTGTGTCAGACATCAGAAGGAGAGTCAGGATTTCAGCTCATCGGGGGATCGGAGTTTCTAAAAGCAGAGAACTCTTACATGGGTAAATCGCGATGCGCGATTGCCCGACTAAATTAGAGCCACCCGTCAGTTGTGGCACGTGGCAAAAGATCCTGCGGAGTCAGGGATCGGGGATACGAAAGCCCCTTGCACATGATATTAGGAATCCCGATATCCCAATACCCGATTTCCCGATATCGGGGGTAGCTTTTCATAGTGGAAGACAGGTGGCAGGCTATGCACTAAGGAGCTGATCGTCAACAAGTCAACGGCCATAAGCCATCGGGTTTCGGGGAATCGCAAGTTTAGTGAACACAAACGTCGTGTCGTCAGGAACGCTGAAATCCCGATGGAAATTTGAACCACGGTTGTGCACGGACAGGTCATATGGACTGTGGACTAGCCGGTAGGGGCCAATTCCTTCGTCACGCCAACTCATGATTTCTTCCCGGTCCATGTGTCTCTTACACCCTGCTCTTACACCCCAAAATTCATGAATTCTGCCACATGTGTTTTCCCTATAGCCTTCCTTCTGTTATCCTTTCCCGTGGCCTCTCCTCACCCCGTATCTGCATCCATCATGTCTAGCTTTCCCTGCCCGGTCACCGTCCATTCACCTCCTCTTAATCAATACCTCCAGTCATTCCGAGAGCCTCCATGTCCTAAAGGAGAAGAATCCACCTGGGTTTTTCTCGATCCCAATGAAGCAGTTATTATAGCAGTTGATGGTGGTTGGACATCGTTTCCACCATAAATGGAAAACCAAGAAATGAATGCAAGCTTGTCAATTCAGTCCCAGGTCCTTTGGGACGCGATGGCGTCTGACTGAAGTTCACGAACGCCCAGAGACTACATGCGCAGTGAATGTGAAGACGTAATGTCTTCAATGCGATGTCTCGATTTAGCTTCCAGTTTTTTGTTCCAAGTATATGTGGGCATTTTGGCCACTTTTGTAAGCATTGATGGTTGAGCAGAGCTCCCTGGTTGTAAAATTTTAATGAAGCATTGTTGTTCTGGTTATGTATGAGCTTTGGAGACTTTTTGTCTTATGAATGCCAGTTTCTATCACATCTTCGTTTACACTGTATTAGAGCAGCTCGGAATTGGAGGATCCAGTCGAGCTGTAACTATTATAGGATGATGTTGTAATGGATCACTGTAATAGTTACGAAGCCTCTAATCAGTCCCTATAATTCTCTTAGCACTGAATGACTTGGAATTGGAGGCTCCAGTCAAGTCCTCTTTCAGCTTCTTGAAGCCCTAAACCAGGAGGATCCTGTTTTCGGAGTTTTTCCTCTACAAACTGCTGCAAGCCTGATGCCCAGAGCTGTTTGTCCACTTTCTCCTAAGTCTTCCACCTGTTCATGTTTAAATCAACCCACTGGCTGAAGTTAGGATTCCAGACCTCCTCTGTCCTTATGTATCAGACTCAGTCCCTGAGTTAGAGTGATACCTCCTAGAGCCATTATCTCCATTTGATCACCCATCATAAACAAATCGTGACATAAAACTGATGGGCGTTGGGCTCTACTCCTGCAAGCAATCCAGGAGTGACTTCTAACGCTAACACTCAGTTCCCAGCAATCACAGTTTCAGGTCTTGGCAACAGAACCATTTGTTGGCACAAGAGCAGACCCAGGGTTCAATGCTCAAGAGAATACCAACAAAACCCTAACTACCACCCCTTTTGGTAACACCTACGAAGTAGATGAAGTCTCACCCGAGGTAGAGGCAGGGGTGGTCACAAGACTCAGGTGTCTACAACCTTAGTTGGGACATAGATCTATGATTATATCTTTTACAGAGCACTTAGAATCATTCATTCATCACTTATTCACCCTTATTGTACTTCGCAGATAAGACAAAACATCGCAGGAATTGCTCAGATATAAGATATTTAAGTTCTTAGCAACAAAAAAACATATTAGATCCTATAGATCAACACTAAGCATCCTCATACACATCAGATATACTATTTAGATACATCTAGTAAATCACAAAGCATAAGCAAATATATCTAATCATGACATAGCACTTAGCAAGATAATGAAAACACAAGGAAGCAACATCACAAAGCATTAAACAAAGGTTTATGTGGTTCACCCCCACCCTGGGGCTACGTCCACAAAGTCTTCTTCTTCTTTATTAGCTTCGGTCAATCTGATTACAACACATATCTCAACTTGTACTTTGCATAGGACAGGATATCTATGCGCACCTTGCCAGATCCTCCTTCCCTGAGTAGATCTAGCACAAATCCTTCTTACAATTTGTGCACTCAGCACTTACAACACTTGCACTCAGGTCTGCAAGCCTCTTACAATCATGCACAAAGAATTTACATTCGATCACACAGATCTAATTACTATCACTAAGCCATTGACTCTTCTTACATTGCCTAGCTACTTATTTATACTTTACAACATAGGCCTAAACATGGTTAAACCCATGGGACGACATCCCTTTCCCATTACATTAACCCAAAACCCTAAAAGGGCCCCAAAAGTGGGCTGAGATCCCATGATATTTGCTTCGCCTGGTGCTCTAGCTTTGACAGGGTGTCGATGTCCAAAACTGGTCAAATATGACCAAGTGTTCCTCAAAACTTGGTCAAGGGCCAACAAACCATGAGACATACAATGTGGATCTCTGCAACAGTACAAACTGAATATACTCCAACACAACCTAAATCTGTCAAAAAAGATCCAGGGTCTTCATCTCCACCACTCTATAGTACGAATCTAACCATGCAAATACATGTGCTGAAGTCGAACATGGTAGAAACCACTTGATTACAATTCATTAATGAATTCCTTTAACAAGTGCGAGGTAAATCACCATTAATGTCAATGACTCCCAAGGTACTCTAGTACAATCCAACGAATGTGAATTAATGAGCTGAAGTCGAACACTCAGCTGAATCTTCCAATCAAGGGTCAATGATGAAAACCCACTGTCAAAAGCATGCCATTGAGGCATGCAAGTTACAAGGTACCAATTAGTTTCTAAGTCCAATTCCTGGATAATGAGTTGAAGTCAACAGGAAAAAAATCGTCATAGGAGGGCCTTAATGTATCCCCCATCAATGACACGAAACAAGTAACTAGATTTGAAGTAGATCATAGTAACAAATGATTCAGGACTAACTCAGGGATGGCCGACACAATAGAAGGCTTAAGGACTACATAAATGGTCGATGCAATATAAGGCTTTCTAGGTTGAACTTCTCTTTGAACATATTGACAACACGACAATTGTCATGGAAACACTAATTCAACAACAGGGATCATAGATCGATTTGTAATCTTATAAAGGAGTATGATCAAGAGACAAGTGTATTTTCCAACCTAGACACAAAGAAAGGGAAAGAGTGTCATGTTCAAAAGTGACTCTTCCATAGAATACGGGTTTAGACATATTTCTTTCCCAATTTCCGCCCCACCATTCTAGTGAGTACCTCTTTATTTTTATGCAAGCTTGAGGAGGATAACATATGCTTGTAAATGTAATCTCATCCTTAATACAAGTCCCTCAAAGTATGTTTAACGAACCTTACAAAGGAGTGGTTTGATCCCATATGGGCCTTTCGATGTTTGTTTAATGAGTCCAAAGAGAGAAAAATCAGGGGTTTTTCATGTTTAGAGAGTCTGAAAAACACTTAAAGAGAACTCCAAAATGTCCCTTTTTGTAAAGTAGTCTTATGAGACTGAAAAAGTGATAATATACCACTCAACAGATGTTTTCTTCAAATACTTTAACGAGCATGAAAAGAACAAGATCGCTCGACAATCTTTTCATGTTTAGAGAGTATCAAAAGAGCTTAAAGAAGACTCTAGGGGGGTTCCTTTTTCATATAACATTTATGAGTACCAAAAAGTGATGAAAGTATACTCGGTTACATTCTCATTGATTTACGAGCACGAGAAAGAAGAAAGACCAAGCTCGGTATTGTTTTCATTTTTACGCAAGCTTAAAACAAAACAAAACTATGCTTGGGATAGATTTTACTTTATTGTACTGTTACACGTTATGGTTTCCATATTATCTTTGTTACACATTATTTTTTTAATCCCTATGACCATTAATGATGTAAACCTATCCTTTGTCTTTAGAATGATCGGTGACATGAATTCCTTAAGAAACAAGGGAGAAGAACTTTCCCTGAGAGATGAATACATATTTTCCTTTGTAAAAACCCTAGTAAGGAGGATCGTCACACCCTGCACTATGCATGGGGTGCGACAATCTCAGATCGTCATAGACAGTACTAAACCTTGACTGCGATGTCTTCGCAGGTTTCACTATAGCTAGGGTGCGACTATTTTCGTATGTGGGAGAAACAAGCATCTTCTCGATGCTTATGGAAGGAGAATCTTCTATGGTGAGGTGGCCTCCGAACGGTTTGGATATTACTCGCTTTCATGATTTAGTGGGATCATCCTAACCTCCTCACCTTATCCTCTTCATATTATAAAAGGAGAGGAGCTCTCATGGAGAAATTTAGTTTGATTGGGTTTGAGTAATTTTTGTAGCTTGGAGTTTTTGGACCTATGTTGGCTTTGAGGTTTGCTTTGTCAAGATAGATTGTGAGTAGCTATCAGATCTACAGTCTCAGAATCCATGGATTAGAAGTGTGTGGGAAGCAAGGAACTATTGGAAGGAACCTCACAACATTAAGGCATCTGGTTGTATCTTTCTTTCACATTCTTTAATACATATATACTTTTATTTCCTATATGAATGTTATTTGTTGATATTGTATGATTCCTTGATCACGTACATAGTTTCATATCAAATAGACTATGTTGTTATTGTCTTCGTTGGCTTATGTTCAGTTGCATATATTTCTCCATAAGCCTCATGATGGAGTTGAGATCACATTGGCAAAGTTGGATCTTCAATATTTAAAAGGTATGTTCTAGATCCATTTCTCATTTGATAATTGAAATCTAATGAAAGAGTAGTGTATTGTCTTATTTTGTTCTAGTTTCATAGTGAAGCTAAGGGGATTGATTTGTGTCTGCACTTAACAATTATCCCAACAAAAGGAACAATTACAACTAATGGACCCAATTTGACATAAATAAAAGAGAATTGCTAATGTAATATGCCCCAGTTAAGGGGAATGTGCCACTATTTAGGGCTTAACACTCACACTCCTCTTCTTTCTTCGTCATCTGGATCTTCATTACTTCTTCATTTCTCTTTGCTTCTTCAATTTAGGTATTCAAGGATATGATTTCTTCTTCAAGTCTTATTTCCTATTGATTGAATTTTCCTTCAAGATTATTTAAGTCCTCAAATATTTCCTTGATATGGCTTGTCAAAATATGTTCTCTCTTCTCTGATTCCTATCTTTGAACTAGTATTTCGGCTTCCAAACACTGCTTCTCTTATAAATAAATTTTGTATGTTTCTTCAACCCTTATGGCTTATTCTACTTGGAATTTTAGGTTCATAATCATCTTCTAGACTTCTTTAGAGTTGGGATTTTGAGAATCCTTCTTTAGCTTTATCAATTCTTTCTTCAGTGACTTGTTTTTCTTTCTTTCTTTGTCCAGTTTGTGTAAAACACTATTTAGTTCTCTTTCATAATATTCTTCTTCTTGATATGATTTTTTTTCTTCCCATACTACCTCATCTTCTTATTCATCTTCTTTATCATGATCCACATGCTATAGAGGATATTCATTTGCATAGAAATTTGGTATCTTATTCCAAAGTTCTTTGGTTGATGAACATTGTCCCACTTTGACTTTTACCGAATGTTATCCACATTTTTGGTTATCGAGATGATGACATGATAATGACATGGTGATGGAAGATCTAACTCTTCTTTAAGATCATTTTCATGAAGAAAGTTACACTTATCAGCTTCTCAAAATCACACTTTTGAAGATAGTACGCAGGCTGCATATATATTGTCCTCCGGAAATACTTGATTTCCGCGGGTTGCATTAAGTCTGACTGCGGACTTTCCGCACTGTGTTAATGGTCAGGGTGCGGAAATGTTTCTAAAGGGAGAAAATGAATAAGTTCTCGATCCTTCTAGAAGGAATCTTCTAGAAGGATGAGTTGGAGTTCGAATGGTTGGCAAATTAATGAGTCTCCAGATATCTTGGGATTACATTCTATCCAAGTAACTAAACAATCTTCTCCTATATATTGAAGAGATTATTCATGGAAATGGTTGGTAGCAAATTAGCAAGAGTAAGATATTGGAGAATT